>OLKM01001123.1:24361-104361 GCA_900291075.1 Melanogrammus aeglefinus | reverse complement strand
AGGCACCATGACCTAGTAAAGAGGTTAGCTAAGCTAAGTGCCAAGAGCACCGTCCTAACCAAGAGGCCAGCAGAGCCGCAGTGAGCTGAGGACACGAGCGGCAGGGCTGCAGGGTGGGGCCGGGGAGTGGGGGGGGGGGGGGGGAATGGTTCTATAGCTGCTGGATCATCATCTCCCTCCCACGGCCAGGTGCACTGAGCCTCGCGCGCTCAGATGGGGATTAGCGCGGCCTCTGGTGCGCCTCTGATCCGCCCAGCCCCCGGCCCATTGGTCCAGGGGAGAGATGGGCCAGTCGATGGGGGCGTGGCCAGCGGCACGGGAAAAAAAATAAAAAGAATAACCATAAGCCTCACGAGGTTATATCCCTCGCCACGTGACCCCACCGTGCCCCCGCAACCGGCTATTTTTTCTCGCCAACAAAAGTGTGTGTGTGTGTGTGTGTGTGTGTGTGTGTGTGTGTGTGTGTGTGTGTGTGTGTGTGTGTGTGTGTGTGTGTGCATGTGTGTGTGTGTGTGTGTGGTGGGTGTGCATGTGTGTGTGTGTTGGGGGGGGGGGGGGGCGTATGCATGCTCAAACCCCTTTAATACAACAGAATACATGCAGACACACTGCTACGTGCAAATCAAATTAGTGACAGAAGATTAGAAGCTGCGTGCACCCCCACACCCACACGCACAATCATACACACCGCAGGCAACACACAACAATGGAAGTTTATACAAAATCAAAGCCACACATATCTAACGCGGTCAACGATGTCTCAGCCTCATTCTCCTCCTCGCCCCCAAAAACCCCTCTATCTCCAAATCCCCGCCGCGCCGCCGAGGCGGGAGCATGTCCAGGACATCATGTGACCCATTAATACGTTCATGCTGTCACTCAGCCCGGCGCCATCAGGGGCCGGCGCCGGGGTCCCCCTGAATACCGATGTCTTCATCAGTCTGCTGTTAAGTCAAGTCGTAGTAATGGCCGACCGCAACGCGCACACTGACAGCTGCCGCGGGGTATTAGTGCTGTTATTGTTGTTTTTTTTTTGGTAATGATTAATGCTGGTTACATATGCAACGTGCAAATGATGTAATTAGATGCAAATGTGTGTGTGTGTGTTTGTACGTGCGTGGGTGGGTGGGTGGGGGGGGGGTGCGTGACCCAGATAGCCTGTCTACGTCGGTCGGTCTGTACTGGGCCGCTGACATGTTTCTCCATGCATTAGAGTGTGAATAAATTAGAGTAAATGAGTACAGCACCCCCACCCTCCTCCGTTTTGTTTGCGTGTGTGTGTGTGTGTGTGTGTGTGTGTGTGTGTGTGTGTGTGTGTGTGTGTGTGTGTGTGTGTGTGTGTGTGTGTGTGTGTGTGTGTGTGTGTGTGTGTGTCGTTGTGTGTGTGTGTGTGTGTGTGTGTGTGTGTGTGTGTGTGTGTGTGTGTGTGTGTGTGTGTGTGTGTGTGTGTGTGTGTGTGTGTGTGTGTGTGTGTGTGCGTGCCTGTTTGTGTGTCAAGGGACAGTTAGTCAGTCCATCTGTGCAGGCAGACTGGCACATGTCACAGGATTACGCAATAATTCAGCTCAGCCCTTCAGTGCACCGACTGGGTGCTGCTGCGTGGGGTAAATAAGCAGAAATCTCTCAACTATACTTAGATCCAAACCTCTTTTCCTTTTGCATAGAGTCCGCCCTGTACACCAGCGCCCCTACCTGGGGCGGAGAACCAGAGCTCAGTTCTCCAACCCTTACAGGTAGGAAGGACTAAACTAGGACTAAGGAACCCTTAGGGTCCACCCCGACTAGACAGTAGGAGTAGAAGCATACCTAGCTGTATGGCTCTGCAGGTCCATTAGAAACCTGGTAGTGTCCCCCCTAGTGTGCATTGGCCCCACTTTACCTGGGTTCGTTCTGCGCTTTAAATGCAGTATAAAGTTGGATATATCTTTGTAATGATGATGGTATTGTGGTCAATGAGGCAGACCGTAAATTGCACACAATACACTTTTACTTTAACCCACATAAAAACACAATATCCATTTTTATAATTGTAGATGAAGGTTAACCTCAAATATAGTCAATTATTAATTGGTTTGAATAAATATAACAAACAAACAAAGTTGTCTCTGGGATATCTTGAGAAAATAAAATAAAATAAAAAAATTACTGATTATAGTATCAGCAATTGCTGATACTATAATCAGTATTTTTTTATTTTCCTCCACATTAAATATAAATAATAAACATGCAATCAGCTCGTAGGACTTGAACATGAATCATAACAATACAACTGCATAAAGGTTTCCTCTTCCCAGGATATTCACACACCAACAGTCACACCTTCAACAGACATTATGTAAAAACGATAGAAAGCACCGTGCTACCATGATGGGCGCGGGTGCCTCCGCTTTAACCCCTCTCAGCAGTGTGAGATCACACTTGCATTGTGGTTCTCACCCGCTGTATGCATGTGTGTGTGTGTGTGTGTGTGTGTGTGTGTGTGTGTGTGTGTGTGTGTGTGTGTGTGTGTGTGTGTGTGTGTGTGTGTGTGTGTGTGTGTGTGTGTGTGTGCAGTGCTAGTGGATGTGTTCCACTCACACAGCACACAGGAAAGAGGGAAAGGGAAGGCAGGGGATTTTCTTCTGCACAAACCATCTGAGGCAGCATCTCGTATGCTAATGTCAGGGCCTAGCATCCTTCTTCCTCATTGTGTTCCCCTTGTCTCTCCCCACGATCACCGATGCCTCAGACGTAGAAGGGTCGCCTTCCACACTAGCTGTCGGCGTGGAGGGCTCGACCCCAGCCGACACTGAGACACAGACTATGTCTTCTAGTGCCTCCACGGTATCTCAGACCCCATCCGTCACTGGGACAGAGTCCCCCGGACCTCTACAACCCGCCACAGTCGGGGGTCTTTCTTCATCTTTCCCGCCCATCCCCTCAGAGGAGAACAATCCCACCATATCCACCAGACCAGGCCAGTCTACACGCCTCGAGCCAATCACCAGCCAGGAGTCGGAGCTGGTGGATCCACTCGTCAAGCTAGTGACCAAACCTTTCCTGGTTGCTTCTGGAGAGCTACCGTCTCCGCAGGCTGAAGAGACTGAACTACCCCCAGGACGATCTGAATCGTCCACACGTCCTGTCCCTAAAGAGACCAATCTAAATGCTGTTCCAAGTTTCCTCGAAACCAAACTGTCAGAGTCAAGGCTGGAAGAGAAAGAGGGTAAGCCCCACCCATAGATCTAGATTACTGTTAGACAGACTGCAATAGCCATAAAGTATGTGTAGTCGCTGAACCTAGAGGTAGTACAGTAGAGTATAATAAGCATCAATCTCAATTTAAGTCAACTTGATGTCTCGCATGATGTGTTACCTCTCGTAAAATTTCGGCTGAGCTAATTGAATCGCCTGCTCTTGTTCTATGCATCCTGCCATAATGTTATCCAGCATTGTATCAGATAACATTTCGACTAAGGTAACTAATTCAATCAGGCCCAGTGACATTGAAATCTAGTTAATGTGGATGAGTGTGGATGTGAGTGCGCTCCACAGAGACAAGGAGACAAGGAGGATGGAGGGAGGTTGGGGCAGGGTACTGGTCCACTTAACAGTGCTTCTTCATGGTTCAGACACACAGAGCCCTCCTTCAGAGAGACACGCACACACACACGCCATTACTGACGCATACACAAACGCTGACACGCACATACACAAACACTGACACGCACACACTCACACACACACACACACACACACACACACACACACACACACACACACACACACACACACACACACACACACACACACACACACACCATTACTAGCACATATACAAACACTGACACGCACTCACACAAACACACAAACGATTACTGAGACATACAAAAACACTGACACGCACAAGCACACATTAACAGTTGTATACACGCTGAGAAAAGCACACATTTATGCACACAACTAGTTACACACCCATACAAACGCGCGGTTGCAGAGACAGACGCACAATTATAGGCATATGCACACCCACAGAAAAAAATACACACACATTCAGAAACACACACACACACACACACAAGCACACACATAATTACAGACACACACAAACTCATAGACCCAGACAAGCACACACTGCGACACACACTGGCCAACTAATAAAACACTGGGAATAAAACATTGGGGAATCCAAATACTCTGGCACCTCATGTCTGACGAGAGGACACTGGATGGAGAGCTGATTAAGATCTACACTGGGAGCCATTCCAATCATCCTACCCCACCCACCTCTCCCAGGGCTAACAAGCTGACTAATAATAACAATCATAATAATGCTTTATACCTTTGATACGACCTTCCCCTCCCCCCATCTCAGGTAGTGATGGATGAGCGTTGATGAAGAGAGAAAGAGAGGGGGGGCACGGGGATGCTTGTGGTACCAGGAGCTGGCCCAGAGAGAAGAGGGTGGAGTGTGGAGATGGGTGGGGTGTCTTACTTTGATGATAAAGAGCTAGCAGTGGCCCAATGCCAGCCGTGTGGTGTGTGTGGTGTGGGGGGGGGGTATTGAGACGTTCCTGGTGCCGGGAGAAACAGAGAACAGTTGTGAAGCCGGGGGGGGGTGGGGGGGTGGTGGGGGGTGTGCGTGGTGTGCTTGAGGTGGGATAGAGAGTGGGGGTGGTGGGGTGGGGGGGGGGAGCCTCAGGGAGGGAGAAGTGGGGGACTCCACAGGGGACTCGGGAAGCTGGCAGCAACACTCGCTCTATGAGAACTACTGAAGATACGAGTGTGGGGAGGCGTCTGGATGAGGGGGCGACACACACATACCCTAAAGAGCGTTGCGCAGATCTCTGCCGATCTGCTATCAGTAGCAGCCCCTGATCGGTATCGTCGCCCTCCCACTGCTGCGGGGGCCGGAGCTGGAGGGCGTTGGGAGGGTGACACCAGGAGGACGGGGACGAGGTGGGGAGGACCGCCTCCTCCAGCCCTCGGGCTGCCAGGGAGCCTCACAGTTTGGAGGGTGACTAGAGACTGGAGCAGGGGCGAGGCTGGTCTTCAAGGAGCTGTCACTGTTCTTTGTGGGATTGTGTAAATGTGCTGATGATACATAAAACCAGGTGCTTTGAGTTTGATCCAAGCGAGGTCTAAAAGGAGGCTGCCACTTGATTCATATACCTTTACTGTAGCGGAACGGAGAAGTTAAGCAAAGTGAAACTGAAGCCGAGTGTCTGAGCCGGGAAGGGTAGGAAGGTAAAAGCATTTAGCTGAAGGGACTTCCGGACATCTGCTATCTGTTATACGTGCCTGCTATCCTCTCCTCTAAAGTCATTCATCAATTTCTGTAGGCCTATATCCAAGATGATGAGACCCCTGGTCATTCTAGTGTTATGCGAACAGTATTTAGGAAAAGTCAAGGGCTGCAAAGGGTTTGTTGAACAGCTGACGATAACGTTCCGGATGCATGTGAGGGACATTTGTTTTTCCTTATTGGGATTAATTGACATTGTGCAAAATGTATATCGACAAGTGCATCGATATGAAATTGTCCTTAAACTAAAACATTATTCTGCCGTATTCTATGAATTGAACAAGGTTTAAAGAGACCAAAGCACCCTGAGAACGGCATAAAGCCCGCGGGAAAGAATGGTACAGAGAGAAAAAGAAAATTCAGATGGAGAACAATGAAACGACTCATAAATGTTGCATGTGCACGGAGCTCGTTACAGTGAGGAAGATACTGTGAACTTACACGGAAAATGGTTCAACATGAAAGGTTGTTTGTGCTACAAGATTAACTTAATTCTTACAGAGGCATCTGCATACTTGGCAACCCTTTCTGTTTGTCATCACGATCACAATGCAAGGCCAATAGTAGCCACCTCCTTGAGGATCTTTAGACGGGACGTCAGATGTGTGCAGCACAGAGGAACCCCAGTGCTGATCAGCTGTGGTTAAGCATCAAACCGCCACTAACCGCTTTCACCACTGCCAAATATGCCCGTCTTATACCCGCCTAATTCCCGGCATGATCCGAAAGTTTACACTGACCGAGGTAATATACCGGCTTGATTTCGCACACCCCGAATGGACCCCCTCGAACCCGACACACATTTGGGTTTTCATTTTCATGTAAAATGCGATGTTTAGACGGTATTGCGGCACCAGGGGCAGGACTTGGGTAGAGGTGTTGATGACGCAAGGATACCAACATGAGGAGCTCTAACTGGAGAGACGGTGAACTCCGCGGGCTGCTGACCATGCGAGCGAGGGGGAGGCCGTCGCGTTTAACGAAGACGGGGGAAGAGGGTGCGATCTACGATGAAGACGCAGAGGAACTGTCCTCACGAGGCTTTCGTCGGGATGAAAAAAACAAGCGGTCAGCAAAATAAAGAATGTGTTGGCGTTTTTTGGCACTTGTAAATAGTTAATCGCGTTCGTAGCCTACACTCAGATGTGGTTTACTCATTCTTGCATGCGAGTGACTTAAAACATTTATAAAATTCAGAGTATGCAAATGATTCTATAGAGGTCTACTTGCGTAGTCCCGCCTACTCCAATGAACTAAGACAACCAGATCCTTGACGAAGGGGGATCTACGCCCTCGGTTTGACACAGGCGAGACCGGGGTGTGCCAGGCCGCGACCGTACCGGCATTTCTCCCAGCCTTGCTTTAGGTGTAGGGAACCAAAAGGCCCAAGGTGGAGTCCTTTTTGTGTTTGAACAGCTCCTGTTCAAACCGAAGGCACATGAACCTTCACACGGTGTGTAGTACAGCCCGCCATCATGCTAGGATGAACCTTTACATGGTCATAGTCCGGCCCAGTGCTAGATGAACCTGTACATAGGGTTAGGGTTAGCCAGCCGCCATGTTAGCTCATAAACAATATTCGTCCCCCATTTCCTTTTGACGTGGGGGGCATCCCTACACTGAAACCCACACACACACAGTTGTTGATGCCCACACTTAAAAAGCAGAACTTTTGTGGCCCAGGGCCAGGAGTCATTGGATGGGCCATCGGGACCGTCAACACACCCTGGCTTTGTGCAGCCTACGATGGATGCCATCGGGGTATTGGCGCTTTGCACAAAAGCATCCACCAAATGGCTTTTATTGTGAAAGGTTGAACTTTGACATACTACATAAATATATATCAACACATCCTTCAGTCCTTCCTCGCCGCTCCCGCTTGCTGATGACCTCTGACCCCTCCTGGTGCCCCAGAGACCCCTGGCTGTAGGCCGGGGGGGGGCAGAGAGAAGCCCTGTGCTGTGTAGTTAGGTATCCTGCTCCTTCACAGTGCCTACTGTCCCTCTGACACGTGGAGGAGAGGGGAGCGACACGGGAGCAGCACACAGCTCCTCTGGGAGGAGGGAGGAGCAGGACACCGCCCAGGAAGAGGCGAGGGAGAGGAAGAAGGTACACGCGTGAGCGGATCTGCCTGCTAGGGTTAGCGTAGTGTAGTTCCACTTCAATAGTTCTGAGTTAATACAATGTTGTACTAATGCTTCTTATGAGCTTCTATCTTTGTATCTATATATCTATCCACCCATCTCTAACTATCTATCTCTTTCTCTGTATCTATCTGTATTTATATATCTATCCCTATCTTTCTAGCTTTCTATTTCTATCCTCCTATTGCTATCTATCTATCTGAAGTATCTATTTATCTATCAATCTAGATCTATTTATCTATCTATCAATCTATCTACACTATCTACCTGTTTATATCTGCAGTATATCTATCTACTGTAGCTACCTGTTTATGTCTGCAGTATCCATCTATCTGCAGTATCTACCTGTTTATATCTGCAGTATCTATCTATCTATCTATCTACAGTATCCACCTGTTTATGTCTGCAGTATCTATCTATCTGCAGTATCTACCTGTTTATGTCTGCAGTATCTATCCATCTATCTGCAGTATCTAACTGTTTATGTCTGCAGTTTCTATCTTTCCAGTTTATATCAGAATACTTGTTGGCTTCCTAGAGCTTGACCTGCGAGGCCTACCCTGTTTGCAGACAGCAGCTGGTGCCAGAACAGAGCCCGTGGTTTATAGCTGCTAGTTTCCCATGGCCCCTCCGTTAGCTCTGCCCTCTCCATAACACCCAGCACCCGCGCCCACAGGCTCAGCCGCGTGTGAGTAGAATAGTGCCGTAGGTGCCGGCAGACGACTCCAGCAGAGTGTTAAACCTCAGATTCCTTTAATCCCTGAAGGGCTTCTGGGGCTCTTGATCTCGGGAGGGCCCGAGGCCAGACAGTTGTTTGGAATCATATACGACGAATTCAAAGGTAAGACCAGCGCGCAGGACAGGGTGCGGGGCGCGCTCTCCAGGGGCTCCTCAAGGGGGGGAGCGCGGGGGGGGGGGGGGGGGTAGACGTTTAAACACAACCACGTGGTCAATCGTTTTCATTTAAAACTCAGGAGGGGTTGAATTTATAAGAGGCAGAATCTAGGGCAGGGGTTTGGGGGGATGTACAACACGTGCATATTACAAAACAAAACTGAACACTACACTATTTCCTAAGTTGTCAGGTTCTCCATGTTCATTTGTCTTCTCTGTTTGTGTTCCTCCCTCCATGGGGCTGGAGGAAGGTATCCCCACCCTCCCTCATTCAGTCACACAGGACCATGCTAGCTCTGGCTCATTTAAGGCAGATTGGTACGGCCGTACGTGATATGTGAAGCCTTCATCCATATCCCACGTGCACACAGAACGTCCCATGCATCCCATCATACCAATGCTGTCCATCAAGGGAGACCACTGCCCTGATTCAACCAAGCCACGACTCTATGCAACGCACCGACCGAGGGGGGCGGGCAATTACCAACCAGTAAACACACAGACTGGGAAGCTTCTGGAATGTTTTGGTTAATTTTTGCGAGGGAGAACAGCGTCCCACTGCCACACTTGTCTACGGAGTAATTGAACATCTATATTTCATTAGGCGCCCTCGCTCTCTCTGTCTCTATGTCTCTCTCCCCCACTGCTCAGCGACCAAGGGGAGCGAGACAGAGAGAGGGACTTTATGGGTCTCTCTCCCTTTAAAACGGGCCCATTAATATTTCAGCTGGGCTCATCAACCAAACAATAATACAATAATCACATGACGGCTGATTAAACAGCTACGCTCCCTTCTTCTTTTCGTTATGGGCATTTAAATGTGTATTTGCATAAACATGTGCGGTACCACGTCTGTTCAGAGGACAGCCGTGCCTTGCAGCTGGGATATATACGCTGGAGCTGCCGCCGCCGCTTCTGAGCTTAATACAGTCTTAATGAAGGAGCCAACACGCAGGGATGTGACAGCATGTCCCACCGCAACACCCCAACCCACACACACACACACACGTCGAAACATAGATACATATAAAAGATAAAACAACCGCGAAAAAACACACAAACAGCAGTAATGATATTATTATTATTATTATCATTATTGTTACGGTTATCACTTAATCATTCACCACCAGGTGGTTCCTGACCCGTCCTGCTGTATTAATAGCCTCTATGGCAGCTCTGGTAGGTGTTCTATCTGTTAGTGTGAACACTGTTCACGTCCTTCACGGCGTCCGCACTGAGGCATCGGTTGCATTAGGAAGCGCTTTGCTAAAAACGCTCATCATCACTCAGGGTATTTACAGATAGATCAGAGCTGGGATTGTAGGCCCTTCATTCGTGACACATAGACCTCCGCACAAGCACAGAGACATTTAGCATCCCCATGCATTAACAACACACCTCGTGAAAAGACTATCTATGAATAGATCTATTTCCTGAGCAGTAAAAGGGGCACATCATTATAGAGATAATTAACGTACTTTAACACACGTACTGTAACACATCACACAATTCGGTAACAATGAGGAGCCATAATAAATAGGAAACCAGTCATTACCTAACCCTTACTTAATAGTTGTTAATTGTTACTAAAATATCTATTTGGCACACGTTAATAGTTTTTTCATCATTCATTAGATATTAGTTGTTTGAATAACCCTAAACCAACCCTAACACAAGACCCTAACCCTAACACAAGACCCTAACCCTAACACAAGACCCTAACACAAGACCCTAACCCTAACACAAGACACTAACCCTAACACAAGACCCTAACACAAGACCCTAACCCTAACACAAGACCCTAACACAAGACCCTAACACAAGACCCTAACCCTAACACAAGACCCTAACCCTAACACAAGACCCTAACCCTAACACAAGACCCTAACCCTAACACAAGACCCTAACCCTAACACAAGACCCTAACACAAGACCCTAACCCTAACACAAGACACTAACCCTAACACAAGACCCTAACACAAGACCCTAACCCTAACACAAGACCCTAACACAAGACCCTAACCCTAACACAAGACCCTAACCCTAACACAAGACCCTAACACAAGACCCTAACCCTAACACAAGACCCTAACCCTAACACAAGACCCTAACCCTAACACAAGACCCTAACCCTAACACAAGACCCTAACCCTAACACAAGACCCTAACCCTAACACAAGACCCTAACCCTAACACAAGACCCTAACCCTAACACAAGACCCTAACCCTAACACAAGACCCTAACCCTAACACAAGACCCTAACCCTAACACAAGACCCTAACACAAGACCCTAACCCTAACACAAGACCCTAACCCTAACACAAGACCCTAACACAGACCCTAACCCTAAACACAAGACCCTAACCCTAACACAAGAGACCCTAAACACAAGACCCTAACCCTAGCACAAGACCCTAACCCTAACACAAGACCCTAACCCTAACACAAGACCCTAACCCTAACACAAGACCCTAACCCTAACACAAGACCCTAACCCTAACACAAGACCCTAACCCTAACACAAGACCCTAACACAAAGACCCTAACCCTAACACAAGACCCTAAACCTAACACAAGACCCTAACACAAGACCCTAACCCTAACACTAAGACCCTAACCCTAACACAAACCCTAAACCCTAACACAAGACCCTAACACAAGACCCTAACCCTAACACAAGACCCTAACCCTAACACACAAGACCCTAACCCCTAACACAAGACCCTAACCCTAACACAAGACCCTAACCCTAACACAAGACCCTAACACAAGACCCTAACCCTAACACAAGACCCTAACCCTAACACAAGACCCTAACCCTAACACAAGACCCTAACCCTAACACAAGACCCTAACCCTAACACAAGACCCCAACCCTAACCACAAGACCCTAACACAAGACCCTAACCCTAACACAAGACCCTAACCCTAACACAAGACCCTAACCCTAACCCCAACCCTAACCCTAACACAAGACCCTAACCCTAACACAAGACCCTAACCCTAACACAAGACCCTAACCCTAACACAAGACCCTAACACAAGACCCTAACCCTAACACAAGACCCTAACCCTAACACAAGACCCTAACACGAGACCCTAACCCTAACCAGCGACACTCTGTGGTCAGTAAAAAAAAACGATTAACTTGTGCCAAATAGATATTTTAGTAACAATTAACAAATATCAACAAAGGGTTAGGTAATGCCTAGTTTGCTATTTATTCTGGGACCTTATTATAAAGTGTTACCCACAATTCTAATTCACATGCCCCAATTTCCGGCATCCATGTAGGCCTCCACTCTGCATCACCAACCAGTAGCTGCACACGGAGCTAAGCTATGTTAAGCTAACGCTGAGCTAAGCTACGCCCCCCCCCCCCCCCCTCTCTCTCTCTCCTCCAGACTGTGAGTGCTACGGCCATTCCAACCGCTGTAGCTACATCGAGTACCTGAACATCGTGACCTGCGTCAGCTGCAAGCACAACACCCGCGGACAGAACTGCCAGCACTGCCGCCTGGGGTACTTCCGCAACGCCTCGGCCGAGCTGGACGACGAGAGCGTCTGCGTGGGTCAGTGGAGGTCACAATGAGATGACCTTTAAAAAAAAAAAGGGACGACCTTGGGAGGTCGGGTTTATTTTAGAAGTTCTTCTGGATTGTTTTTGTGTTGTGGTGGGGAGAAGTTCAAATCAGTTCATTTTAAGATATTCAAATTATTTCTGTTTATTTTTTTTAATCCCCAGAGGAGGAGTGAAAACATGTATTTATTTATGTGTTTTATAAATATATGTATTTATTTTATTTGTAGTGCATTGTAAGTGCATTCTTTTTTTCCGGACGTTTGTAGCACTCAGCCAGCGTTACCTCCTCCTGCTAAATTATTAACAGCCCCCCGAAATACCCCACAGATTTGCATATTCTCCTGGAAAAACAGAGAGCCCAGGTTACTGTACATGCTGTTTGGCTCCTTATTTTTAATTCCTCCCTTAATTAACGACATGCCTTGTTTAAGAAGGTCAGCCGTCGGCGGGCTGCGAGGCGAGAGTGCGCCGTGGCGTGGGGCTCCGTCTGTGGGCGTACTGCAGGGGGTTAGAGGGTAAACTAGCCGCGGCCGGGGGACGCCAGAGGGGCCGGTGCGTCAGAGTCAGCACAAATAGGCTCCCGGTAGCCCCCCTGCGAGCCTACTGGCACACATGCATGGTTAGAAATAATACTTATCATCAGGTCCATGCTAGCCCCTCGCTAGCATCAACCTGCCACACACACACACACACACACACACACACACACACACACACACACACACACACACACACACACACACACACACCACACACACACACACACACCACACACACACACACACACACACACACACACACACACACACACACACACACACACACACACACACACACAGAGCAGTTTAGTGCAGAGTCCTGTCGCGCCACACATACAACACACATGTACACGTGCACACACATAAACGGGGACTCACACACACACACACACACACACACACACACACACACACACACACACACACACACACACACACACACACACAAACACATACAGACAAACTCATACATGCACACATACACGCACACACACACATACTGACACACCTACATTGACAGCCACGCGCACATACACAGACAAAGGAAAACACATAAATAACCATGACCTCGAAACACACCTATGAAACTGTAGCATGCAGCAGGCCGTCGGATGAATGATGCAACCCCAGGAATAGAACGCATAATTTGATATCGCTTTTAAATGAAAAACAACGCTATTGTTCTGCGCTTCTGTCACAGAGCGACAGAGAGAGTGGGATCCTAATGCTAAGCTCCCTCCCATATTCAAGTTGAATTGTTTTTATCCATCACTCTTGTAATGGACTGATGCATAATGACTAGATGTATTTTTGGGATATATCCATCATAGTTGAGATCTGTGGGCGAGATCAACGGGGAAACCAAAGGCAGTGGGCCCCCAACCTTTGTCTTTGGGGTGCGCCACTAAATAAAGACCTTTCACAGATCACGTCATGACATGGTAAAAAACAAATAATTACATTTGCAGGGGGGCTGAGGACTCAGGAGTGCCTTCACACAAGAGGATGTCTGCCAGAAGGCCATATGGGAGAAAGGGGAAAGATAAAGGAAGCAATGCTTACTTTGCTTTAGTATTTTTATTTAGAAAACACAAATGAACACAAATATCAGTGCATCATTACAATGGGAAACAGGATTAAATAGACACAGCGACACTGCTCTTTAAAAGGTCGACCAGAATACTATATCATTAACTGAACAATGTTTATAATATAATCATTTTCTATTCTACTCTATCTATTCTATCTATTGATCATTATTGTTCATTTGCCTATTTCAAGACGAAAAATCCCACCAATCAGCCGCAGTACCCCAGTATTCAACTCTCCCATCGATGATTGGTTTTGGGGGAGACCCAGACGACCCCACCCCAAACTATACGGCTGTGTTAGGGCCCGGGGCCTCAGCCGAGGAGACCCCATCCTCAAAGGCTTCCCGTGAGCCCCCCTTGTGAGTGACCCTTTCCCTCCCTGTCCCCCAGAGTGCAACTGTAACCAGCTGGGCTCGGTCCACGACCGCTGTAACGCCACGGGGTACTGCCAGTGCAGAGAGGGGGCCGCCGGGCCCAAGTGTGACGACTGCAGCCCCGGCTACTACTGGAAACAGGGCTGCTACCGTGAGTCCCGGGACGGGGTGTGGCGCGTGTGGGGGGGAGCGTGTGTGTGTGTGTGTGTGTGTGTGTTAGGGAATGTGCATGTCCAATGCAATGTGTGTGTATGTGTGAGTGTGGGCATGTGCATGTCATTTTTTTGTGGTGTGTGTGTGTGTGTGATGTGTGATGTTGTGTGTGTGTGTTAGGGAATGTGCATGTCCAATGCAATGTGTGTGTATGTGTGAGTGTGGGCATGTGCATGTCATTTTTTTTGGTGTGTGTGAGTGAGCATGTGCATGTCAATGTGTGTGTGTGTGCGTGTGTGTGTGAGTGTGCATGTGTGTGTCAGTGTGTGATGTGTTGGTGTGCATTGTTGTTGTCAATGTGTGTGTGTGTGTGTGTGTGTGTGTGTGTGTGTGTGTGTGTGTTGTGGTGTCTGTGTGTGTGTGTGTGTGTGTGTGTGTGTGTGTGTGTGTGTGTGTGTGTGTGTGTGTGTGTGTGTGTGTGTGTGTGTGTGTGTCTGTCAATGTGTGTGCGTTGAGGGTTGAGCAGATTGCTCACGCTAATGAACGGTGTTTCTCAGCCGCTGAACACTGGCTACCTTCCCCAGTCCGGGGGGAGTGGATCACAAAGCTCGTTAGCAGCATCACTTGCTCCTTTAATTGATGACCCTGTCGCCCCCTGACCCCGTTATGGCATCACGCCACAATCCAACATCCAGCAGCTAGTCAGACACCGTGCCCTACACACACATCATCCTACACACTCGATGCACAAAGACACACCCAAATGCATATAGACAATCACACACACACACACACACACACACACAGACACACACACACACACACACACCACAACACACACTCACACACTTGACACGCACACACACACACACACACACACACACAGACACACCGTTAGAGACACACCACACACACACACACACACACACACACACACACACACACACACACACACACAGACGCAGACACACGTATAGAGACACACACACACACACACACACACACACACACACACACACACACAGACACACACACACAACACACACACACGACACACACACACACACACACACACGCAGTATAGAGACACACACACACACACCACACACACACACACACGCGGCACACACCATTAATAGAGACACACACACACACACACACACACACAACACACACACACACACACACACACACACACACACACACACACACCACACACACACACACACACACACACACACACACACACACACACACACACACACACACACACACACACACACACACACAGACGCAGACACACGTATAGAGACACACACACACACACACACACACACACACACACAGACACAACACAGACGCAGACACACGTATAGAGACACACACACACACACACACACACACACACACACACACACACACACACACACACACACACACACACACACACACAGAAACACATAGACAAACAGGCAGACAGGCTAAATGCCCTGTATCAAGCTTTAGGTCATCCTAGATGTAGGAACACAAAGACACCCTCTGTCTCTGAGAGTAGTTAAGGATCTCAGACGGGAAGGAGCCCTCCATCTATTTTTAGCGTCCCATTTCTAGGTCAAGTGGTGCTGTATTAATACCTCTCTGTTCCCCTCTAATGCCTGTTTATTGCTTTTTAATGACATTCCGCTATGGTCCAAAAGATTAGCACAACATATCCAACCTTAAGAGACACAGACTGTCGGGTTCCTGTGAGACATCCCCTCTGCTGATCACCTAGAGAGAGGAGAGAGAGAAACACCGGGTGACACGGGCAGGCGCGGCCGCCTGTTGTCTCCGAGGCTGCCGGGTTCATCCTGCCTCTTCCTCTTCCTCTCTCGCCCTCTCCTGATCTCTCCATCCCCCTCCGTCTCACTCTCCTTCCTACCTTGTTCTTTTTGCCCTGGATTTTCTGTGTGTTCTCCTCCCACCTCCTCCCATGTCTGTTTCCTATCGTCCCCCGTCCCCCACCACCACCACCACCACCACCACCTCCTCCTACACCCCTCCTCCCATCTGTCGCCCCGCTCACAACACACACACACCTCTCTCTCCCTCCTCTCCTTTCTCTCCCCCACTTCCCCGATGCCTCTTTACCGCCTGTCACTCTGTCACTCTGCGCACTCTCCTCCATGTTGCCTGCAACTCTTCCTCCTGTTTCACATTGGTCCCCCCGTCCCCCCCTCCCGTCCCCCCGTCGTCCCCCCTGTCCCCTTTTGTCCGTCTCAGCCGACATGTGTGACGAGGAGCTGCTGATGTGTCAGAACGGGGGCAGCTGCTACCAGGGCCAGAGGTGCGTCTGCCCGCCGGAGTTCAAGGGGGTGCTGTGTCAGCAGTCGCGCTGCGAGGACGGCCAGGACTGCAGCGCCGCCCCGCCGGCCCGGACCCCCGCCCCGCTGCTGCTGAGCGGCCTCCTCCTCCTCCTCCTCCTGGCCACCTCGACCGCCCCCTGAGGGGCCCTGCCCGACCCCCCCCCCCCCCCCACCACCCTCAGATACAACCACGGACCGCGCTGAGGGGTGTGGACGCGTCTGCACGTGAGGCGAGCGCGCACAGGGGGGAGGTGGGGGGGGGGGGAGTCGGACCCCGCAGAGGACGGCAGCGTGTGGTGCGGAGTGTGCACACGTACATGCAGCGCCGCGAGCTCACGCACACACACACACACACACACACACACACACACAACACACGTATACACACCAGACCCCACAACACACGCTCATGTATGCATATTAAGGAACTCGCAAAGACAGAACTGAAACATGACACACACACACACACACACACACGTTTACATACGAACACACACACGCATACGGTACAATCACACGCACTGGACTGTTACCGGGCCTTTTTCTCAGGTGTGCGTGTCGTGGAAGACGCACACACACAAAGGGGACACACAAAGAGAGGTGGGCAGGGGGGTTGGGGGGGGGACGGGGGCCAGCTCAGGTTGGGACGGGGGGGGGGGGGGGCACGATGGAGAGGAAGGAGCGTCATCATAGCGAAACCAACCACTGTCTCTTCCCCTTTATCCAGAGCTGGAGCAGCACGCGTCATACCAAAAAAGTGTCAAACTAAAGAGGATCTAACACTAAGCCAAGCCACTCACCGACTCACTTCAGGACAAAGACCCGGGGGGGGACGGGGGGCTGCTGTTGTACACACACACTGACTTTTGTTTTGCTCTTGGTTTTCATGATTGAGCAGAGAGAACGGGGCCTCTCTGAGACTGCTGGGGGCCTGACGGTCAGGGCTGGGGGGCCGAACGGGAGGGAGGAGGAGGGCCGAGGGGCTGTGTGTCTGTATGCTGCTGAGGCCTACGTCGAGTATTAACTAGGTTTCATTTTAAAACAACAAATTGGACTTGATTTCACATTTTCTTCTATTTCTGCTGCGTTTGATTTCTTCTGTTTCTCATGTCATTGTATTTAATGTGCCCACTAACAGTCGCTGAGATTATACATATATTAATATAACATCCTGACCATTATGAATAATACAAATTTAGCCACTATTATGGTCGTGATAGGAATGAGTGATTGTTGCCACACTTAGCGAGATTTTATCTTGACACAGTATTCAGGAAACAGAATTTACCTTATCAGAAGTCTAAAAAGAAAGAGAAAATATCAACAAAGTATCAATATTATATGACATTATTTGAATATTTTTTGTAGAAATTATTTTTGTTTGGAGTTCCAATAAATTATAACAAATTACATTTACAACTATTACAAATGAGATTGTATTACACTGTGCGTGTGTGTGTGTGTGTGTGTGTGTGTGTGTGTGTGTGTGTGTGTGTGTGTGTGTGTGTGTGCTGTGTGTGTGTGTGTGTGTGTGTGTGTGTGTGAGCGGAGTGTTCTCCTGGTTGGTGTATTCAATGATCTGTTGACATTAGCCAAATGATCGGTATGCAGCACAAGGGCTGGACTTTACAAAAAGCAAATGAGATCCCTCACTGCAAGTTATTAATTCAGTGTATTTCATTCTATTTTAAACTGACATTAAACAAAGCACAGATGTTGAAACCAAACCCACTCACAGAGAGAGAGAGAGAGCAGCTCCCATCAGGAGGACGTTTCAAGTCCTTTCACACACAGAATATATATTATTTATTTTCTATCAAGTAAATTACGGTTATTTCTATGGTGAAATGATGGCCAGGAAAATGACATACGTAATAGCAATGTACTTCTGAAGTAACCAGAGTCTAAAGTCACCAATAGAAAGAAGCCCCGCCTCCCAGCAGGCCTCCCCCTTAGCCACTCCCCCAAAACATGAGACTAGCCGGCTAGCTTGTGGAAGACGACAAGATGCCATGGGCCATGAGTGCAGAGTGCACACAGGTAGGCAGACAGAGGCCTAGGCCATCCCATCAGTTCACTACGGCCGGATTAAAGGCTGCGACTCTGACAGGCCTGTGTGACACCCACAGACGCTAGACATTCTCCATTTTTTGGGCAGAACATTTCATCTATTGATTGATGTCAGGATGTAAGGAGACAAACGGGATGCAATGCTTCTGGAATAAAAGGCCTAGCTGTAATAAATGACAAAATTATTATCAATTTAGTTGATGAGGTTCAAGTCATCAATTCATTGATCAATCATTACTGATCTACCATTGATCGAATCTGCAATTCTAAAATACTTGAGACTGAATTGATTGTAATTGTGTATTTGACTGTGTTTTCCTGAATATCATGTCAATATCACATTGCTATACTTGGTAAGGTATGACACCGGTGGTAAAAGACTGCATCGCACAGGTACAACTAATAGGTATAAAACATGAACTAGAAACTATAGAAAAATAGGATAATGCTGTCTCTCTGGGACCTCAGGCAGAGCCATCTCTCTTCCTGCACCTCGTTTGAGATGAGAGGTGAAGGATAAGGGTTTATGAATTTGAAGCTTTGGAGGACTAGTCAAGGTAGAACTTAGATGAACCAGGTCTGCCACTCTGCAATAACCCCGGTCGGATTTGATTCATCCTGGTACAATGGGTGGGCTCAGGGGGGATGACACTGAGGACACTGACCGGTTTAAATAAAGGTTCACCGACAACACAATATACTAACAGGCGGGGAGTTACAGGCGGGTCGGTAACAGGCGGGGGTCGGTAACAGGCGGGTAGTAACAGGAGGGGGGGGTCAGAAACAGTTGGGTAGTTACAGGCAGGTAGTAACAGACGGGTAGTAACAGGTGGTTAGTAACAGATGGGTAGTAACAGGAGGTTAGTTACTAGAGGGGGTCCATAACAGGCGGGTAGAACAGGTGGTCAGTTAACTGAGAGCGGGGGTCCATAACATGGTAGACAGGCGGGTAGGTAACAGGTGGGTCGTAACAGATAGAAACAGGCGGGTAAGTAACAAGCGGCGGGGTCCTAACAGCGTAACAAGGCGGTATGACGGGTTGTAACAGGCAGGGGTACGTAACAGGCGGGTAGTAACAGGAGGGGGGGGTCAGAAACAGTTGGGTAGTTACAGGCAGGTAGTAACAGACGGGTAGTAACAGGTGGTTAGTAACAGATGGGTAGTAACAGGAGGTTAGTTACTAGAGGGGGTCCATAACAGGCGGGTAGTAACAGGTGGTCAGTAACAGGCGGGTAGTAACAAGCGGGGGTCCATAACAAGCTGGTAGTAACAGACGGGTAGTAACAGGCAGGGGTCCGTAACAGGCAGGTAGAAACAGGCGGGTAGTAACAGGCGGGTAGTAACAGGCAGGGGTCCGTAACAGGCGGGTAGTAACAGGCGGGTATGACGGGTTGTAACAGGCAGGGGTACGTAACAGGCGGGTAGTAACAGGCAGGGGTTCGTAACAGGCAGGGGTCCGTAACAGGCAGGTAGAAACAGGCGGGTAGTAACAGGCAGGGGTCTGATCCTCACAGCATCGTAGCGGTGAGTCCAGAGGGTGGGCGGGGCCTGATGGGGCGGTGGCCCCCTGGTATAAGCTCCTCCCCCTCGTTTGCTTGGTGCCTTCATTCCCGTCTCATCAAACGATGCCTCATACGTCCTCCAGAAGAACATTAAGGCTGGGCATATTAAAGCCTTTGACATATTATATATAGATGGTACTAAATACTGTAACCACGAACTTTAGCAATGCACATTGGCAAGTAAAAAAAATGTTTGGGATACATTTATTTTCCGGACAGTCTCTCGAGCCAACATCAAACTACAAACCGGCCGCGTGTCTCACAGCTCTCATGCATCTCTGCACACATACATATTCATAATCACAGTCGACGTAGAGCAGAGAGTTGTTTTTCTTCGAGCTGCTGGCTTCTGTCCCCAGCACCGCCGCGTCCGTGCGTGTGACTGACATGAGGAGCAGATGATCTGAGGATAGCACGTCTTCTCCCAGACCTGTGAACTCGCGCCGCCCACGTCCCCTCTGGACGCTCACACCACCAGCCCCCCCCCCCCCCCCACACACCACCACCCTCCACGGCGGGGAAACTTTGTGGATCAATCTAAAGAAGTGCAAGTGACTCGGCGCCTTGGAGGTAGAGCGGGGGTTGGATGCCGTCCACGGCTCGGCAGCGGGGGTAATAAATATTAAATGATTGAATCACAGATTACCGGTCTCGCAAAAAAAAGCTAAAACCAATGTTCAAAAATGACAAGCGTCCCGATGATTTGTATTAATGATTTAGGGAGTGTGTTTTTGTGTATGTGGATATCTGTGTGTTTGTATGAGCATGGTAAAACACGTGTGTGTGTGTGTGTGTGTGTGTGTGTGTGTGTGTGTGTGTGTGTGTGTGTGTGTGTGTTGTGTGTGTGTGTGTGTGTGTGTGTGTGGTGTGGTGGTGTGTGTGTGTGTGTGTGTGTGTGGTGTGTGTGTGTGTGTGTGTGTGTGTGTGTGTGTGTGTGGTGTGTGTGTGTGTGTGTGTGTGTGTGTGTGTGTGTGTGTGTGTGTGTGTGAGAGTGGGTGTGTGGGTGAGTGGTTGTGTTTGTGTGGGTGTGTTTTTGTGTGTTTGCGTCCACGTGTTTACTGCTTTCTATGCCATATAGCCTCACTCTGTGAGTCTCACTCTGAGTCTGTGTTAATTGTGCACATTATTGTTCAGCCGGTAAGACGGATGTGTTCAAGTGAACTCCCTCCGAGACAAGGAGGGGTAACGTCGGTGTTGTCCTGGCTGTCA
The DNA here is from genome assembly GCA_900291075.1 of Melanogrammus aeglefinus. Taxonomy (NCBI): domain Eukaryota; kingdom Metazoa; phylum Chordata; class Actinopteri; order Gadiformes; family Gadidae; genus Melanogrammus; species Melanogrammus aeglefinus. The sequence continues at coordinate 83,112 of OLKM01001123.1, read as the reverse complement.
GACGGCAGACAGGAAGCAGTTCTTCTAATCATCTGAACAAGATACCACAACATCCTGACGTCCGGACAGATCAACGTCTAGTACAATAGACGTTGCAGTAAATCAATAGTAGGACAGTCAAGACACAAATATATGGAAATATTCCTCCGAACGATAGTCGCACATCAAAGGGAAATACAGTTTGGAGTTAATACAAACTGCAAGAGACTCAATACTCACTTGTTAAGAGTTCACCTCCTAGACTGACTGCAGAGCCAACCCCTCCCAAACCCCTTATGCACTTATTGTATGTTGTAGGTCCTGGCACTTAAAATAAGTACTTAGCATTGTTTACCATCTTATCCTAGCTAGCCTTGTTGTGTAAGGGGAACGGATTAACTTAGCGATTGTTGATGTTTGGCAATTGGTTACATGAACATCCTTACTATACTGTACCGACAGTGACATATGATGGTTTCTCCTTCTTCTGATAAATGTACTCATTGTAAGTTGCTTTGGATAAAAGCGTCTGCTAAATGCCCTTTATGTAAATGCAAACATGCAGCTTTTTCGTGTTAGAATGCAAATTTAGATAACCTCTCCCTCTAGTATACCCTGTGCAACATTCAGCCAAACGAGTCAAATCAATCACATATTCCATAAGCAACAGCCAGCCACAGTCTGCATCTATAGGACACTGCCTTATACATTATTTGAACCTGCATGGATAACTTTACTCTGTCTTGTGGTGCTCAAAGGCTCAGGCAAGCTAATATACCCAGGAATAGATAGTGAGATAGTTATAGCTGGATAATACACCCAGGAATAGATAGTGAGATAGTTATAACTGGATAATATACCCAGGAATAGATAGTGAGATAGTTATAACTGGATAATATACCCAGGAATAGATAGTGAGATAGTTATAGCTGGATAATATACCCAGGAATAGCTAGTGATATAGTTATAGCCAGTGAGACAAAACAGGACACGGTATGAAAAGATGAAGGATTATTCTTGGGACTGCGTGGTTCTGATGTGTCTCTCCCTCACCAGGAACAGGTCCAGGATTAGAGTGCAGAGGTTCATGCACTCTTTACCTCTGACCCACGCATCAGGACCCTGAGGGAGCGAGGATTAGAGCTAGCTAGTTTACAGAGAGCATCTCCTTTACAATTCATCATTGATTTGATTTACATTTATATATTGTTATATTACCTATACTATTTGCATTAAGTAGTTTATTATTTAGTCATATTTTTAATCAAAGGTAGAAATGGGTTATTCATATTTGTTTTATTCATAATTGTATTATTTAATATTCGGCCACTGAACAGGTACTTTAATGGCTGTAGGGAGGTTTCCCTCGTTGACAGGAGGGGTAGGGGCTTATATACTCATCCATGAGTTTGGACTCAGCCCGCATTATTCCCATGATCTAGTCATCTGGAATCCTCTATTTAATTTTTTAATTATAATTAATTTGCTACCAGAAGAAGAGATGCACTGATTCAGGAACCAATCCCCCTGACCAGTATGGGTAGTGTGATGGTTTGGATTGAGTCGAGAGTAATTCTTGTTTATTGTTTGTCCTCTTGTCGAATACGATATTCTCTAACAGACATCTAAAATGGTTATAGGCTTCAAATTCACATTTATAGTAAGACTGAAGTATATCTGAAGTATGATGACTTGACTTGTATTGAGAATGGTCTTAAGTTACCGATGCAGGATACGGGACAGTGATATCTGAGACCAGTTAGTGTCCCTAACGTAACGTCCTGACAGACACGTGCATCAACTTCACCGCTCACAGCCATCCTTTCATTAAAAAAAAAATGGGATTTCTATTTTTTTATCCTAGAACTATATTTCAAATATATAAAACATAAATGTTTATATTTAGAATGTTATATGCACACATTGAGTTTAGTTAAAGTGTTATGGTGCATTTGTTGTCAATTAAAATCGGCGTCAATTAATATCTGTCATCTTCACCTTACCGTTTGTAAAAAGATGACTAAATAATGTTTAGTTTCTGAGACAGGTAGGGGGGTTTGTAGCTCTATACGTCACAGAGACAGGTAGGGGGGTTTGTATCTCTACACGTCACAGAGACAGGTAGGGGGGTTTGTATCTCCACGGCCCTGAAGCAGAGACAGGTAGGGGGGTTTGTATCTCCACGGCCATCTGTCTGCTGCTGGACTCCGCTTTCCATCCCCCCAAACATAAAACTTATACTGAATGAAACACGAGTAACTAGTGAATGAATTCTGGTATTTAAGTGAGGCTGCCAGTAAACCACACTCCACATGATTATTGCATAGTAACACTCTATTAATAAATAAGAACAAAAAACTTGAGTGAGTGATTTCAATAGTTAACCAGCTCTTTGAACATTCGTTCATTCCACACATAATGACAATCTGTTTCACAGCAGCTCTTTGTATATCAGTTTTCTATAGACATGCTAATTATAATCGCTAATATTGGCGATTGTAATACAAACTAAGGTGTCAGGAAACAATTTTTGTTCTGTATCTATCTTCTTCTTAATAACATTATTGATTTGGATTTTTTTGGGATTATTCCTGGGTAGGTAAAATCACGATAAATATTTGTATCGTTTGAATTATACATGCTAATATGCCAAAACCTTAATTTTCATACCCTGTAAAATCAATATGAATACAACTAAAAACGAGACATTTGGAGGAATATAATGACCTACACGTTCTTCCTTTTGAGTTATAAGTCACGAATAAAAATAAACTGCAGATGTTAATGTCACAGCAACCCTCCCTGACAACAGGGCCAGACGGAACCAATTAGCACAACAAGACACACCTGGCCTACCTGACCTCATACACTGTGTGTGCGTGTGCGTGCGTGCGCGTGTGCGTGCGGCCGTGTCCGTGCGTGCCTGCGTACGTGACTCATACAGTGTGTGTGCGTGTGCGTGCGTGCGCGTGTGCGTGCGTGCGCGCGTCCGTCCGTGCGTGCGTGTGTGTGTGTTACAGTACATGCTGTTGTGGATTCTGACGTGAGATGTCCAAAGGGCACACACCTTAGCGGACAGACAGGAAGTGGGCAGGATTGTTGTCATAATGTGCTCTACTACTGCACCACCTGTCCAACCGCTGCACGGCTAAAGACGGCCTGAGGATATCAAGGGGCTTTAAGCTTGTTGAGATCACACCATTTTCATGTTGTTGCAATATATGCTCTTTAACATGAATATAGGACTTCATTTGAACTGAACTTCGATAGTATAGTTACTTCAATACTGTTGTCTGACATTACGCTAGATTCAATAGTCAAGAAAATCACTGGCACACCTTAAATGATATAAGTATTTCAGGTTTGTCCTGTGACTGTATTGAGCGGCAGTGAGTGACACCGACACCTGGATCATTACAGAACAGTAACCAGGGCTGGAGCTCAACAAAGGCTTGGATAGATCCACAAAGCAAGGCTAGGGACTTCAGGGGGCCCTCAACGTCCCGAAACAAAGGACTCTGTTTAGCACCCATCATAGCGAAAAACTTTTAATTTACCTAAAGTACCTATAAATATCAAAAAACATCATTCATGTTCTATGTAATTCTCTAGCGTGAAGTAAACTAAACTCACATACAATCGGGCTTTGTTCTGTTTCATGTGATATGCACAATTACACCCACACACTGCTAAATCTATGACTACAACCCTGAACGGGGTCCTGTCTCACAGTTGGGTGCATGTCATGACGTCACTTAACAAGTGCATAGCATCATTTGACAAATAAAAATAAACCTAAAGCATTAATAGAGTGGTTTGAGTGAAAAAATAACAGGAATTGAACAAAAAAATGCCTCAAAATAGGGAACATGATAAGCTTGGACAACATTCAATGTCCTGGAGTTCTCTGCTGGCTGGTCCATATTAAAACTGTCTTTTAAAATGCCAGTTGGCAGTGGAGTCTAGCTGTACTGTACACTGATGACAGAACGGTGGCTTTTAATAAAACAGTTGCATTTAAAGTCAATAGGAATTTGGCTAGTAAAAAAAAAAAGTGGGAGACTGTTTCTTGAGCAAACTATCCCATCATGCAATTATGTGTCAGTGAGACTGTACAACGAATCCGCCCTGAAGCAGCGCCTCTACACGACAGACCAGCCTTCAGTGTAAATTGGCCGGCTGTGTGCGTTTCTTTTTATAGGTCAGGGTCTTGGGGGGCGGGCCCGGTGACCCCGATCCAGGAGCGGTAACTGATGACAATAATGACATCTCTCTAAGAATCGTTAAACCCTGCAAACCCTTCCTGCTATTTGAAAATTAACTTTATATTAACATTTATCTTTTATCAAATTTCTTCGTTTGCGCTAATCTGAAACTCAGCTCCCAGTTCCCTCCACAAAGCTAAGCTGTCAGTGTCCCCATATAGTATATAGCGCCATCAAGTGGAGAGAGGTGGACATCGCATAAAGACTGCGACGGTTGCTTTTATAGCAATTAATATGAATATCGGCCTATAATTCGTTGATAGTTTTGTACATGTAACCGCATGTAAAATTACATATCAATTACATTTCCCCATTCACTAAATAGTATTTAAAATAATAATAGCAAATATCAATGCCTAAAATGTCACTCAACCCGCATCCCAGCTGCAGTTGCAACATCGGCTGAGCGAAGGATTATGTCAACGGTTGTGATTGAGAGGCCAAGGAAAAAACAATCCTAACGCTGTACAATAATGTTGTCCCAGCAGCAGAAAGGACCAATGGCTTCAGATTGGAGCACAAGTGCTTCCATCAGCTCCAAACCAGCAGCCACCCGGCTCATAACCGGCCGGTGCTGTCTGGACAAGGCCATTCTTCAACTCCAAACCACCAATAACACCACCACCACATGGGTCTTTTTAATCTTCAGGAAACAGAAAAACTTCTACTTCAATATGTTCCCAACAGACCATATCAAGTGTTTTGGAGCCCAGAGAACCCTATCTTGTCTGAAATGTTCATCTGTGAAAAGAGAAGAATTGTGGAGGTTCTAATCATGTTTAAATTCAGAGGCACTAAAACAGCTAGAAGTATATTGAAATCAAATCAGCCGTGATTAGGTTTTAAAACAATTTACGTGAACACTTTAATTACATTACAGATGCCTTTTTAAAAAAAAAAAAAAAAATAGGACTATATTTAGAAAAATATTAAAAACTTACCAAGAATTAAAAACTTCTGGCCAAGAACAAAGCAATTGATTCAACAGCAGTAGAAAGCTGTAAAAAAAAATATAGAACTATTCTGACAGAAATGTTTTTTTCTCTAACAAGTAGACCTCTGTGAGCCTTTGCCAGTGGCTGTATTATTCTCATTATTCAATAACGTGCAACTGTGTGCACCAAGCGCGCGCGTGCGCGTGTGCGTGTGTGTGCATGCATGCGTGTGCGTGCGTGCGTGTGTGATGTATAATAGCGGTCAATTAATATCTCAGCAGGTTGCACGTTATATTTAAATAACTGGATTACTGAAATACACCAAACACTAATGGGTGGGGGGGGGGGGTGTAAAAGGGTGTAGGCCTACAGGTCAGGCTGGACGGGGGCAGCAGTCGGTGTTTGATGTCCTGAATGAGGCCGTGCAGCAGCACAACGGAGATGGCTTAGTACTTTACATATACTATTCAGCACAAGCTCATGGGATGATTATAGTTTCATGCATTGTGTGTCTATATTACGATGTATGTGACCTCTAAATCCAAAGTTCTTATAAAACAATTGGATAATCATAATACTATCATAATGTAATTTACATTCGGAAATATTTAATGGTGTTTTCAGGTGGATGGATTGGTAGGTGAATACCTCACAGACTAACTCACAGATGGTAGGGTTACCGGTACTTACCTTTTGAATGGAATAAAACATACAGTACGTATGAGGCGCCATCTACTGGGAGAATGTGGCAATAGCACTATAGTAATAACTAGTCCCGAGTCAATAAGGCATACCAACAATCAAATGAACAGCTTGCTCGAACGTCTGAATACTAAACCAAGTGCAAAACAGTTAGGTAACGGACAGCTTTCAGTCTATTCAGCAAACACTTAATCTATTTATCAGCACTTGCAAAGAAAAGATAGCTATGAGCAATGAGAGGGGGACAGTGAAGGAACATATTCTCTACTTAAAAATATATACTTTTCGAAACACACGACTTGCCGAATATGGTGTTGCAGTTAGAGCAAATGATATACCTGCTATGGTTTACCCAGAAGGCTTATTTTACCAAAGCATTATTTACATAAAGCAGGTCATTAACTTCCCTCAGATTTCAGTAAAGTATTATAATCTAGTTTCCAATGCATTTTGGGATAGTAAAGTAAGATGGATATTTAATCAAAAACCTAGCTGAATAAATCGCTTGAATTGTACTAATTGCATTTTTAATTATTTTTCATACCAACAGCATTACTTTTTTTTGTCCAATATATACCGTCCTGTTCACCTGGGTTCCTTACTGGCCATATTATTTGCACATTTGCTTAACTTCAGTTGTCTAATCTAGAGCACTATAGATAAAACTGAACTACATTCAAGAAATGAACAGCTCCGTTTGTACATAAACACATTTCTTTATTCAGCCTGATATGAGTGACACATCTTCCCTCGGTGGAGGTACGGACAAACACGCTCCAGGTCCCCCCCCCGCCCCCCTCACTCCACAACCGTGAACACTAGCTGCCCTTGGTGTGAGGAACAAATGATAACATGCTACAAAAAAATCTGGGAATTCAAAAAAATCCCTCAACAGTTGAAGGTCTTGTCACTAAATGATACGGAATGTCAACCTTCAATTTCAGTTAAAAAAAAAAAAGTAAAAGAACTCCAACAACAGAAAATATTTTTAAAAAAATCATAACAATTAGAAACGGACTCCTGGATATGAGCTCGCCGTCTGCTACTGTAAGGCGAGACACAGAAAGAACGTGTTTTGTAGAGTAAAGGAAATGACCACTGAGAGTTTGTTATATATGGTCCCATCCTCAAGCATAAAAAAAGGAAAAGAAACAAGAAAGACCTAATACACAATCGTACTTAAATGTACACTAAATGGACATTGCTTGCAAATCAGCTTTGGAACCGAACAAAGGGCCGACTGTTCCAGAAACAGACGGGCATAAGAGGGGGCCTCTAACTAGTGGTAGATTAAAACGTAGAAATGTCAAAGCCCAAATTGTATTTTTGCTTCAAATCTTAACCAAATTTTATGTTTCTATTATACAATGAAAAAGATATGGTAATACCACTCAAAACCAACCCTGGCCATAACCAAAAACAGACCCACATCAACCAACCCCCCCCCTCCCCAAGCACATTTAACCCATTATTTTAAATAAAATACCCAGCTATCCACCTTAAATAGAAAACAAAATGGATCAACGATTACATGCTGTAATGACACCCACCAATTTGCTTGAGTCTTGACCAAAGACTTTTTTGGGCGCCTTGCATCTTACAGTACGAGGCTTTCTTGTCAGCGTGCATTTACAGTTAAAATATATATTAATCTATCATTAAATAGTATGCCTCTTGGAAACAGTCTTGCATGCATGAGAGAGCATCTAGGCAAGCTGTGGGAGAACGAGAGGCTCACGAGTACGCTCAGGGGCCCCAAAAGGTTCCCCGGAGCCAGTCCCACACCTGGAAACGCTTTGGCCCCCCCCCGGTCTCTCCTCAATACCACCTTAGTCCCAGAGAGGGCCTCGTGGTGGTCCTCCACTGAGCGCTGGTCTGTGTATGCGTGGGTCATTGTGTGAGTGTGTGTGTGCTCTTAACTGCAGATTCAAAATGAGATCATTGGAGATCACTGGAGTTTTGTTCCAAGTTTTCGTTGTCGGTTCCTAGACGACAATGATTTAGAGAGAGAAAAAAAAAAAAAGGAATTGAATCCCAGCACACATGAAGAACAGCATTGGGTTTCCTAGGTCCAATCCCATTTCTACCCCTTCACCCTCCCCCTTGTTTTGAAGGGGAAGGGGCAAGGGGTAGACATGGGATTGGGCCTAAGACCTAAGGCCCAATCCCAGTGGCAAGGGGTATACATGGGATTGGGCCTAAAACCTAAGGCCCAATCCCAGTGGCAAGGGGTATACATGGGATTGGGCCTAAAACCTAAGGCCCAATCCCAGTGGCAAGGGGTATACATGGGATTGGGCCTAAGGCCCAATCCCATGTATACCCCTTGCCCCTTCCCCCTTTAAAACAAGGGGGAAGGGTAGACATGGGATTGGACCTTAATGTGTGACAAAGAGCATGCATTACACTCATCTTACCTGGCCTCTGATCTGGTCACGGTGTACTCAAACCATAAGATATTTGGGATAAGACTCGTGTCTCGCACCAGGAAGTACTCAGATATCGGCCTACGAGTTAGAAAAAAAAATAGGAACTTTTAAATGGTCGCACAGCGAGAAGAAATATGCCAATTTTATTCTTCTACAAACGATTTATTCTCATTAGAGACATGTAAAAAAAAAAGAAAAAAAAAAAGGTATTCGCGTTGAGGGGAGCGAGTGAGAAAGAAAGGAAAACAGATTATGGGTTGAATCTTACCAAGCAGCTATTTTAGGGAATATTGGTGTCAGGACTTCTTGTGTGAAGAAGAACCAAGTGATGCCGATGGCACTGCCAGCCACGCCCCCCCAGAACACCTGACTCCAGGTGTGATACAGCAGGTAGACTCTGTAGAGAACATACAGCTTGTACCGTAAACTGAACATATGGAGGTGGAGGATGTGCTTTAGAGACACGGTTTCTAAATCAAATCATATCCACATTCTGAAGGAGTATTTAGAGGCCGAATGTTTGGTATAATGATCACCACAGGAAAACTATTGGATGTCCAATAACACGATGGCCATAGGAAAACTATTTCAACTGGATGACTCCAGTTTGTACGACAGCATTTAGAAATAATGGTGGCCAGAGGAGTCCGGTGAAACCTTGGTGAGTAAGTAGTGAGAAAGTAAAAGACACCCAAAGCAGCAGTCAACCCCTGTACAAACCCCTCGAACATACACATGTTAGAGGAACCTCAACATTCTTTCATTTCAACTATTTTTCTTTTAAAGTTGAACACGTGGTTTGTACTTGAGGAAGTGGAAGTATTTTAGTCAGATCGCAATCTGACTTCATCTGTTAAAGGTGAAGTAGCATTACTTTACAGACATTACCGTTTCTGCCTAAGGAGAATTATTACCATTCATTGTCATTTAAAACGACTTGTAATGACCAAAATTTGAAGAAATGTTAAAAGAAAGGGAGAAACCATACCTGCTGTAGGAAACGAATAAGGCCACGCCCAACAAGACGATGGAGAGAATGTGCCTCCAGAGAAGGTCGACACACCGAGCATTGTTTGTTTGATGCATTCTGGGGACAAGAACAAAACTAAACTTGACACCAACACAAGAACTCCTGTTCCAGTGAACCAGTTCCGGTGGCGACAGGATAGTAAGCAAACCAGAAGTGCAGTAAATAAAGAGCATGAGAGTACAGTATAGAAACAATATGACCTCAAATTCAAAGAAAATTAATTGAATATAGGAGGTATTGTACATTGAACTATTTGACAATTTAGCAGATGCTACAGGGATTCAGATACAGGTCACTTAGCAGCTGGTATGAGTCATGCATCTTGCTCAAGGACGCCTACAGAACAAACATTGAACCTTTGGCAGAGAGCCCGTTGAACCCTACCCTCAATCTAACCTGACTCGCGTCATGCATCGCTTGACTCAAAATAGTTGAATTAAAAGTTTCAAGGTTATCCATTTTGACCAAAGCATTGTTTATTAAGTCAAATCTTTGGACTTTGTGACACAATGCCATCAGCTTTTCACATGAACAGAGCAACCAGCACAGCTCCAATGATAAAATAATCAAATGACGAAACTCACCTTAAATAAAGGAAGAGAAAGAAATACACAACAAAGAACCATATGAGCTGAGAGTGACTAGAAGGCATCCCATAGTCCGTGTTCAGCGTAGTATGCGCCCCTAGAAGTAAAAAAAAAAAAAAACAGTACACATTTTGTATGAGATGACATCCAGATGTACTGTGGTACTTGAGATGCACCTCTCGGCCAAAGTATTTACCTGCACATGGGCGTGGCTCCTTAATAATGTGCTTCAGGAGCCAGTTCACCCCTTCATTTAGGATGAGTCCACCGAAAAACGAAATCTATAGAAGGATAATGGAACACAATTACCTTCTTTTCCGACCGTGCCCTCTAGAGAACTGGCCTGATTAGCCCGGGCTCTTCACAACTAGAGTCATCAGGAAAAGGACTAATTTTAACGTGAAATCTCTGATGAATTCTTGATGAAGTCAAGACTTACCGTGTGCAGCTCTCGTTTGAACATTATGAGTGTTACAAAGCCCACTAGCACTGCGATGGGCAACAGACTAATGTAGGCCAGCACTTGTCCAGTTAGGTCGTCTGAAAGGGAAGGACACAATATTTAGTGAGTGAAGGACCCTTTTGGTAAAAGAAGATCAAGACCAACACGCATTTGCCAAAATGACAGCAATTGAACAGCATATACGTCGACAACGACAAACACTAAATAAATGTAGTCCATATATTCTAATTGCAAGTCAAGCCAGTTAATGCCAAGAACTATTCAACAAATTCGTAACTTGGTAGTCGTTGCAAAAAACATGGTTTGAGAAAGTTATTACTTTTCCACAGTTGTGCATCCTCTGTGTTGTCTGTTATTTGTCATCTGGTTTTACACAATACAACTTTAAGAGAACGGCAAAGTATGTCAAAGCACAAGCTGGTCCGAATGATTTGCTTTGTCTACCATTCAACTATTACACCAACCATTTCCAATCCAAATGTCCAAATTAACCTAGCTAACTTGATAGCCATCATTGTGGATGTCTGATCAAGTGCGCATGCGGCATTGGCTCACAATTGTGCAGCCTAGGTTATATCCTCTGTTCAACCTATTGCTTTCAACGGCCTCATTATTTGGCAACCTACTGACGACAATGTCCATACGCTGGTAAATTATCCAAGATACTAACAAAATGAACTTACATTAAAATAAATAATGAAAAATTAAAGATTGAGTCAACATACCTTTTGGAAACTCTACATGTGTAAGAGATATTGACCGCCATTGAGGTGGTGCCGAGCACTGCTCTTCCGACGCCATCTTACCCGGACACGACCGGGGATCACTGTGACGCGCGTGAGAACCGCGTCGACCAATAGGGAGCCGCCTTCTGTTTTCAAACACCTTACGAAGGCAGAGGTTTTATCCAATCAGAGCAAGGTACTGAAAAGGATCATTTTGCCCGTATTCAAGAATTACTGAATGAACAAATAGTGGAATGAACCCCTATCGTTTGCACCAGTTGTTTCTCGAATTGTATGCCTATGTTTTATTTGAGGATGATTGTATGACTTGAAGTTAACAAGAAAAGAGAAAAAATATCGATATATATTTATAATGAACGCATTGCACTATTAAAAATGTAACACAGTTTTATGCCATAATAGTAATTTATGAAATTAACGATAGCCTTTGTTTTAATTTCACATTTAATATTGATTTATTTATTAAACAGAATCAGCCATTTTGATCCACTACCAGATAGGCCATCCTAATCAACAGCTTTTTTTTTATTTCTTTATGAATTACTACGAACGAATCAGAGTATAACATCTAGGTTAGTTTATGATCATGTTCAAAGTATGCAAATTATTAGTTACATATTTAACTAAAAAAGTAACCTACATTTTAGAAGCATGTCACACGTAGAAAGCATATATTAACATACCAAACAGATTAAATGATGTTTGATGGAGTGAAGATAAAACCATGAGAGAGAGAGAAAAGAGTAACATGACGAAATCACAAGGCAGCCTCGCCTGAAATCATAAGAGGGAGACTCACCTAACCTTTGACCTATTTAATTCAAGCCAGGGTCAACTCTTAGCAGAGCAGAGAGAAATAGATGAAAGTAGGCTAAACAACAGCTGACTCCAAAATGTACACCTGCGTCTTCTGAATGACTTGGTCAGCTGCTCACCTTGTACACTGCCGGGGTAGAGATGTACATTTATTTGAAGAAATAATAGAATGGTAGTACATTCAAATAAATACATAATTAGGGACAAAATAAGACATTTCAAATCGATGATGTAAAAAAATTGACATTGCTCATTTTATAGATTATGATACAAATGAATTGGAACAATGATGACAATAATCACTGGAACGCTAAAATAATAATACTAAACAAACGGAATACAAATTGTACCATGTTTGTTTGCATCATTTCAAAATAGAAAGTCACGATTCTAAAGAGAGTTGTAGGGAACTTTCCAACAAAACTATTCTGTTTTGAATGATATCTTTATATTACGGGGCAAATTAGGACAAAGTATGACAAAAAGATTATTTTAGTTTTTTTACAAACATGGATTATTATCTAAAGATGAAAATCCAAATGATGCAAGGATCACATGCAAAGCTGAATTACATTTTCTTGAAACATCTGCTCTGGGCTTTTTGATTATGTAATCACTTAAGCAGTTTCTCACAAAAATAATATATTTTTTTGGATATTAAGTAGTAAAATACCATTTTATGTATGATACGTAGCCATATTGAACTTTTTAAAGATCATTAAAATACAGTATTATAAATACAATAACAATAATGCGGGAATACAAGGAAAACAATACAAAAGTGAAAAGTAAAAATCATGAAACTGTTTATGGGATTTATGAGTCAAGGTTATTTCTTGAGTTTTTCAGGAATTGTCTTACAGCAAATACATAATTATTCTGATAGTTACCGTTCAGTTTCAAGCGTGGATACCTTGTAATTCATTCCCAATCACAACTGACTTGTTATCAACAATTGGGCGGTGACACCATAAGCTAACATTAAGGAACGAAGAATGGTTTTCAAGAAATCTCCTCATGGTAACAAGTGCAGTATCAGTTAAATGAACCTATTAAGGAGATGTAGTTGAAAAGTTGGGAAGTTGACCAGGTTTTTTCAAAATACAACAATGTATTCTCCAGTTAGGGAATCCTTTCCTTCAGTAACATAACATTTCTGGTACCAATCAGTCTTTTTGGGTCACACTATTATGCCCTGTTCAGTGCATCTGACAAGCAGACGTGATAGTTCTACCAAGATAAACGGCCGTTTGTAATCTGCCATCTTTCTCCTAAACGGTTCAAGGTAGTAAACAAGCATTTTTTCGTTGCAGGTAGCAATACATTGTGTGGGAAAATAGTAATTCCAAGTATTCTTTAAATTTTTCGAAACCAATAGAATCACACTACGACATACATATGTACAAGCACTTCTGAGATATGATGTACCCAATCACTTAAAAAGTAACTATAATACTTCACTATTATCATTATCATAACTTACAAATGAGTTATAGAACTGACCAATTCCATCTCCCCAAGAGAATGACCATTCTTTATAAGAAAAGGTTAAGTTAAGGAATGCTACTGTCCAAAGCACATATTGGAACAGAGAACATTGGAAAGTCGGAGAAAAGCACTAGTTGAACACCTGATCCACTGACCGTAACAATTAAATGGTTCTTTACTCCACAATCTCAGTGTGGGGCCGTTTTACCATCAGATAAGAGAGGCCACAGAAAAGCAGGCAGGACATATCGGGTGGAATTAAATCAGTTAGTGAGTGATTCTTTTATGGAAAAATAATATGCATCACAACATTTCAATCATATATTTTCCTTAACAACTTGGTTTATGTTTTTCTATTGCTGCAATATAAAACAGTTTATCAGTTTAAATATCAATGATTGAAGTTTGATTGGCTTGGAAATTATCAAAAACATTTTTACCAAGGACGAAGCCTTTATTACAAATATAGAACTTCTCCATGGACAAATGTGTCCCTTAAACACAAGGGGAAATGGAATAAATACTAAATAACATTCAGGTCGCTGATCAGACTCGAGGCGTGACGGACAAGCCCCCAGTTGACCCAGGGGCGGCGGGGGGGGGGGGGGATGGGGGGGGGTACGCAGCATACACTTGACGCGATGTAAATAGTGCTCTGACAGTGGGGTGGGGGGGGACCACTGAGGACCAGAGGTTTCAGATACAATCTAAATCAATTAAACAAGAGTTTTGGGACTTCCTTGTTGATAAACAGTTTGTAGAGAAACATGGACAACGTGCAGCACGTCCAGGTTCCTCATCTTCCCCATGTTCTTATTAAAAACCTCCTTTACGACTCTTTCTTATATTATAGACCGTAAACAAACCGAGGGACCGGGTTTCGTCTGTAGTCGGATGCATCGGTTTGGATTAAAACGGCGTTGTACAAACGGCAGCCTTTCTTTTCGTCTCAAAGCCTCGGTCCTATGTACACGTGGCGGCCCAGCGTTCCCGCTGGTCTCACCGGGCGGGCCCCTAGGACCCCGGGGAGCCGTCTGTGGCCGGCAGGGCTCCGTTGAGCTCCTGCAGGCCGTCGATGCCGAGGTAGCCCAGTAGGATGTCACTGCGGCGGTGGGAGAGGCTCAGGATGTCCTGGGCCAGGCACGGGGCAGAGGTGAAGCGCACCTTGTCGTGGTCAAACATGTCCTTCAGGTACTGCACAATTTGTTGCTGATGAGCAAAAAATGGGGGGGGAAAAGAACACGTATAGTTTCACTGAGGTAGATAGAGAGGGTTAAGTTGATTCAGGATGATTTATCTCAATGATAAACAATGTTTTTAACACACACACACACACACACACACACACACACACACACACACACACACACACACACACAACACACACACACCACACACACACACACACACACACACACACACACACACACACACACACACACACACACACACACACACACACACACACACACACACACGATCATCAAAAGTTTGGGGTCACCCAGACAATTTCATGTTTTCCAAACTCACACTTTTATTTATTTAATTTAACAGTTTTCAGCTGTGCTAACATAATTGCACAAGGGTTTTCTAATCATCAATTATCCTTTGAAAACAATAAGCTAAACAATGTACCATTAGAACAGGAGTTATGGTTGTTAGAAATGGGCCTACAGCTATGCAGATAATCCATTAAAAACCTGCTGCTTCCAGCTCGAATAGTCATTTACCACGTTAACAATGTCAAAATTGTATTTCAGGTTGATTGAATGTTATCTTCATTGAAACACTGTGCTTTTCCTAAAAAAATAAGGACAATTCTAAGTGACCCCAAACTTTTGCACAGTAGTGTATAAATGACAGATTTTCTATATTGATGTTGCTAATACACTCTTCCTTTGAGAAAATAATTGACTAAGGTTTCTTAGAAGATATGTTGATGTGCAACCAAAGTGGCGAGGGGCATGATGTGCGACGTGGTGCCCCTGTACTTCACGTTCACCACGCCTCACCTTGAAGATGGTGCACACTTCTCTGAGCTGCTGCCTGGGCCCCAGGAACCCGAAGGCCAGGACCGGGCTCACGTGCTCCGATATGGCGTAGAAGTGAGAGATGAAGCCGTCAGGAACCTACGCACACAGACACCCAATCAAAACATCCACCGGGAGTTTCACAGGAATATCTTTGGATTCCATCCGTCGTACGTTCCCTCCTCACTCCCACTTGTTCTCCACCCACTTCCAACATCAGTGTCCGTCCACAAAGGGAACTAGCTCCCATAGAGACATCCCACGGTCCCCGTGGAGGAGTTTAACGTCGTCTGTAAACTCACCATGAGAAGCCGCCGCTTGGCTTTGAGGACGGACCAGCAAGCGGTGGCCAGCGCCTGTGACAATCACACACACACACACACACACACACACACACACACACACACACACACACACACACACACACACACACACACACACACACACACACACACACACACACACACACACACACACACACACACACACACACACACACACACACTCTTTTAGTACAAGGGCCGTGGTGAGGACCAGGTAGTGAGAGCTTTGGGCAGCGGCCCCCCTCACCGTCTCCTTGAAGCTCTCCGAGAGCCAGCGGTTCCTCAGGACGGCCACGACAGAGGACGGCGGCTCCTCCAGGTCCTCGAAGGCGTCCATCAGTATGAAGTCCAGCACGACGTCAAAGAAGTTCATGCACACCACCTGCGGACCACGAAGGGAAACACCCCACGGATGACTGGAAGGGAAAGTGAAGCAAATAGAGGCGATGCATGGACAACGTGCAGGCCCACCCCAAAAGGCTCGTGGCTCACCCCTCGGCCCTCCAGCTCCATCTTGGTGATGGGCCACGTGTCCTCTCTCTGGGTGTACAGCAGCATGTCCTGGTAGCTCTCCAGGAAACCTTTTGGACTCTGGCGGAGCAGCGGGAAAAGAGCCCAATCAGGTCATCGCACACACAGACGCACGGTTTGGGGTTTAAAGTGTTGGAGGCGACCGGCTGTAGGGACTCTCCTTACGGTGACCAAACCAGCATCCCATCACCATAGACACTTTACTACACTAAATGATCTCAAATGTTTAGCCTGTATGTTAGTCAATAATGGCACCCGTTGCACTCCTGGTCCTCCCTCTGTGGGAGTAGGGTCAGGGGGTGTCACACATATATGGCCTGTTAAGTAGGGATGCACCAAATTTTCGGCCACCGAAAATTTTCGGCCGAAAATGACCCAAAAGCGCATTTTCGGTTTCGGGCCGAAATACTTTTATCACCGAAACAACACGGCCGAAACAGACATGTGTGATGACGTAAACAAAAAGCGCCGCCAGCCCACGCTTGTCTGGATAAGCGCCAATATGTTTGCGGTTGTGGACGTTTTTCAATTTTTCTGAGAAAGACCCACGAATAGACGATTTGCAAAAATTGCAATACTTGATTTTAATGAAGTTGGTACACAGTCATAGCCATAAATGCAATGTGCACTAGGGCTGCCGCGGTGTGGGCATGTTTCACACCGAGTGATACACCCGGTATTTACCGAGTAATAAACGGTTACCGAGTATAAACGGTATAAACTTTGAAACTAGGTCAACCGCCATCTTCAACTCTCCTCTCACACTCGGTGACAGAGTCTGGCAGCGCGCCACTTCTCGGTGACAGCGTCTTTCTAATAACGTTCTATATATAATAGTATATAATA
This sequence comes from Melanogrammus aeglefinus, assembly GCA_900291075.1. Lineage (NCBI taxonomy): Eukaryota > Metazoa > Chordata > Actinopteri > Gadiformes > Gadidae > Melanogrammus > Melanogrammus aeglefinus. The sequence goes on along the minus strand of OLKM01001123.1, from coordinate 65,942 downwards.
TAATTGTATATATAATATCACGGCCAAAAGCTCTGTGCGCCTCCGGATGGCCGTAGCGCGGGGAGCTCTCGTAGGGGTTGGGCTTCACGGGGTTTGTTTACCGGCGTTGCTGTGGTTACCAGTCTTGCGCGTTCCAATGCAATATTAGGTAGCCTATCTATTAGGTTTGTGTGTGTGTGTGTGTGTGTGTGTGTGTGTGTGTGTGTGTGTGTGTGTGTGTGTGTGTGTGTGTGTGTGTGTGTGTGTGTGTGTGTGTGTGTGTGTGTGTGTGTGTGTGAGTGAGTGTGTGAGTGAGTGAGTGTATATATAGTATATATATATAGTATGAGTGAGTGTTATGATATATGATGTGTATATATATATATATATATTTATATATATATATATATATATATACACACACACACACCTAATGGATAGGCTACCTAATATATGTATAAAACAATTTAAAAAAAAAAGCAACCCTAAATGGTACTAATAATTGGCATAATTTCTTTTGGTTTTTCGGTTTTCGGTTTTCGGCCTTGGTTTCCTCATTTTCGGTTTTCGGTTTCGGCCAAGAATGTTCATTTCGGTGCATCCCTACTGTTAAGCCCTTCGAGACTGTACCTTTGATTAAGATCTATACAAATACAATTTATTGGACCTTCTTTGCAGGATTTACCTTGTTGGCTTTTACCATCAGGCCTGCGATCATCTGTTTCCCCGTCTCCATGAAGAACGTGCGTTGTGTTCCATCCAGTAGAAGAACCTGGAGAACAGAAACAACAACCGGGTTGTACCATGTCACTGACCTCAGGGGTAAAGGGTGCTACCATGTCACTGACCTCAGGGGTAAAGGGTTTACCATCTCACTGACCTCAGGGGTAAAGGGTTGTACCATCTCAATGACCTCAGGGGTAAAGGGTTGTACCATCTCAATGACCTCAGGGGTAAAGGGTTGTACCATCTCAATGACCTCAGGGGTAAAGGGTGTACTACCATCTCACTGACCTCAGGGGTAATGGGTTGTACCATCTCACTGACCTCAGGGGTAAAGGGTTGTACCATCTCAATGACCTCAGGGGTAAAGGGTTGTACCATCTCAATGACCTCAGGGGTAATGGGTTGTACCATCTCACTGACCTCAGGGGTAATGGGTGCTACCATCTCACTGACCTCAGGGGTAATGGGTGCTACCATCTCACTGACCTCAGGGGTAAAGGGTTGTACCATCTCACTGACCTCAGGGGTAAAGGGGTGTACCATCTCACTGACCTCAGGGGTAAAGGGTTGTACCATCTCACTGACCTCAGGGGTAAAGGGTTGTACCATGTCACTGACCTCAGGGGTAAAGGGTTGTACCATCTCACTGACCTCAGGGGTAAAGGGTGCTACCATGTCACTGACCTCAGGGGTAAAGGGTGCTACCATGTCACTGACCTCAGGGGTAAAGGGTGCTACCATCTCACTGACCTCAGGGGTAAAGGGTTGTACCATCTCACTGACCTCAGGGGTAAAGGGGTGTACCATCTCACTGACCTCAGGGGTAAAGGGTTGTACCATCTCACTGACCTCAGGGGTAAAGGGGTGTACCATCTCACTGACCTCAGGGGTAAAGGGTTGTACCATCTCACTGACCTCAGCGGTAAAGGGTTGTACCATGTACCATTATACCGATGGCCCAATATATAGTCCTAATGCCGCGAACACACCAAGCGCGAACCTCGCGTACCATGTATGCGCGTAACGCAGCTAAAATGTTGCTTGACCATTTTGTGTCAAAAATGGTCAGATACGCGCGTAACGCGCGTAGATGAGACCGCCCAAAACTCCCCCCCCCCCCGCCGCCATTTTTCTTTTGCTGAAACATTCACTGATCTTACCAGGACAGCCAGTTTCCTCGGCCACGTCGACCCACGCCCTCTCTTTCTTGTTCCTGTCCCGGTACAACACAATCCTGGTGTTGTACAGGACAGGACGGCTGCACACTGCAATGATGAGGTTTTGGTCCTCCATTGCGGTTCTGTCCTCTCCGTCTCTCTGCCAGTGACGTCGGGTCAAGCTCAACGCTGATTGGCTGTTGCGGCGCGTACGCGCGTAAAAAGTTCAAATTTTTTGAACTCCTTGTACGCGCGTATATGTACGCGCGTATAATACGCGCGTATATATACGCGCCTCATACGCGCCTAACGCGAGTAAAATGTTGCTTATACGCGTGTAACGCGTGTACGCGTCTCATACGCGCGTAAACCAATGGTTCCCTATGGAAAAATTGCCGATTTTATACGCGTGATACGCGGGTAACGCTTTTGGTGTGGCCGTACCTTAAGAATATGATTGTAGGGATTGTAAAATGACCATGACATACTGGACATGACATACTGGACATGACATACTGGACATGACCATGACATACTGGACATGACATACTGGACATGACCACGACATGACCATGACATACTGGACATGACCATGACATGACCACGACATGACCATGACATACTGGCACATGACCATGACATACTGCACATAGTCATGACATACCGGACATAAAAACCATGCTCACCTGGAAGGCTTGTCTCACACAATGAAGTTTTGCGAGGAAGTCTTGGTCACCGTAACACTCCAGGAGTTCAGTTCTGTTCAGGGAAACAGGACACATATGAGTGGCCTCGTTCTCAGATCCATCCAGCGGTGGATCACATCCTAGCAGTAGAGAGCGGGGTAAGAGTGTGCTCCACTGTGTACCGGAGGGAGCGGAAGATGACCTTGTCCTCCCGCACTAGACCCAGAGCCTCTTCGTAGAGAGCGGCCTGCTTCACCGGCGGGTACGCCTCCTCCAGGGACATGGCATCGAACAGCTAAACAGTGTGTGTGGTAAAGTGTAAAAGTGTCTTGTAAAGTGTAAGAGTCAAATGTATATCCAACATGAGGTAGCACATCCTGTTCTCTAGGAGGAAGAACCAACCTCGGCGGCCGAGAAGAAGGAGTCATCAGAGGTGATGGTGGTGGTGTCATCCTCTCCGTGCCTCTGGGAGCTCTCGATTCGAGGCAGGATCAGAGTCCCTTCGCTTTCTGACACACCCAACACAAACCACCCAAATCAATTATACGTAACAACAACAACTCTAATGTCAATGTTCAATGGACATGCTGATTGTTAGTTATCAGGCAAAATGAGTTCGATGTCAAGATCTTTAATTCATGTTATCCTTATCAGAGAAAATACTAAAAACAGAAATGACCAAAACCTGCTTATTCTATCAGCAATAATACAAATGACTGACATTTGATTATATCATTTGACATCATTTGTCATTTGACACTTTATCCATAGCAACTTACTATTTTGATCACCTGATTCAAAGTTTGATATGATATTCATGACACTTTTAACAAATACATATTTAACAACTTAAGAGACCAGCACTGACGTCATGGAAGGATTACAAGGCTGACTGAGCGCAAACCCATGACTGCCCTTTGGATGGGCAGTCCTATGCTGACCTCAGTGGCCGTTGAGTCAGATCTAAGTGCCGCTGTTCCTACCGAAGTCAGCCAGGAGGCTGTCTGGAGGGATGGAGCTGCCGAAGTCCTCCTGCAGGTGGTACGCCCGGTGGAGGAGGGTCTCCAACTTCTCTGCAAAGCCTTTGTGGCGGGCCTCGGCCTGAAGCTGAAGGAAGACGTTGTTTATAGGAACACATCCCTTGGTCAACAGTATTTATAGGTAAAATTAATACTGTAATAAAAACTGTATTGCATCATTAATAGTTCTTCTCCTGTTGACGCAGTACAAAGGTTCTTACCATTTTTGGTAACTTCATTCTGTTTGAGTGGTTTCTGAATAATAAGGCCCTAACCCTAACCCTAGATTTATTTTATTTTTTTCAAAATAAGGTTGTGGTGCGTTTTTTACACAGATGGCAAAATGAATCCATAGATTCCTCTTATCTCCAGTCTGACACCTGGCTGACTCCTTGCGCTGGTCTCTACAAGCCTTATCTGACCCTCACTCCATGGCTTCCACTTCCTGTCTGGGGTTTCTTCCTCCTACCGTGGGTCCTGGTGCCAGAGGTTAATCCACCCGTTTCCCTTAGCCTGGTTTCCATGACTACCAAGGTGGACTACAGCTCAGCCTGTGTGTTTCTGAAAGATTAATTTTTTTCCCCTGTGAATGTTAATAACCTCTGAAGACGTAGCAGACGTAGCAGAGCGCCTGTGGGGCCACACCCCACCTAGGGGCCGTCACTGGGTCCCTTCAACACCAGCATTTGGAGTAAACTGATGTCCAAACTCTCCTGAGTGTGTCAACCACACCCTCTCCACAAGAGACTATAGACTTCTTTATATATGAGGGGGCCCCTATCTGTTAGGGGCACTAGCAAAGTTTAAAAAATTCCAGCCTATTGGGGCCTGTATCGGTACGCAGCAAGCAGTGGCGTTACCAAAGGAACCTCCACGCAGGCCGCCGCCCCCTGCAGGGCCAGGCTGGTACTGGAGGACGAGCGGCTGTGGTGGCGAATGTTCAGGGCCAGCTCCCACTTCTGAAGGGCCTCCTCAAACAGCTCCATGCCTTGGGAGACAAACACGGAGACACGGGGTCAGAGACGTCACCCCAGCGCTCTCTAATCCTGCTACAGCGGTCGGCGAGTAAGATCTGGAAAACATTACATCAAAACGCATTGGACATTTTTGGTAAGACTGAGAAATATATGGATCAGTACCCATAATGTACAGGTTCTCTGCGTTGGCGTCCTCTGCTGAGCCGGTCTCCTCCACTACGGGCTCCGCGTCCCAAGGCGCCGCCGGGGTCACTGAATGGTTTGGAGAGAGTGGGGCCCGCATCTACACGCACACGCACACGCACACGCGCACACACACACACACACACACACACACACACACACACACACACACACACACACACACACACACACGGTTGCAAAGAGAAGACCACCAATATGGAAGATCATGAATAAATCAAAGACACGTGTTCAGCCTACATACCGATGCCAAGGCTGTGGGAGGAGCTCGAGTGTTTGCTGGGCGCCAGAGAGGAGATTCCACTCATGGTGTCATTACTGCGCATGCTCGGGCTTGGACGACCAGGAAACGGACCTTAGACCAACATAATAAAACAAGATTAGCTATTAAGAACTGAATATATAAATACAGTAAGAATATCTTTTGAGAAAGGAATCCTATGACGATGAGTTTTCATGTATCAGATGCAAAGCCCCACATGTGAATTTAAAATCGTATTCCAGAATAGAGTTTGAGGTGGCTGCACCGGCCTCTGTATGAGCAGAGATGGACTTGAATACGGCTATGGAGCGGTCTCAATTGTGGAGAAGCGTAGGCAGGGAGGGGGCAGAGAGGAGGGGGAAGTATTTTTTGGATCGTTGCAAAATCTTGCCCTCTATCCGCTCTCTCAGGCTTCAAGTCTAGATAGAGAGAGATCGATTGAGAATCGAAACTCCCCTACTGCGCCATAGAATATACATTTTCCTCAAGGATGCCCTCAAGTAGTGCTGCCAGATTGGGCCAGACTTCCCATCCAATCTGGCAACCAAAAGCTTTGGGCTGGCGGTCAAACAAACAGCCTAAGCCACTACACTACCCAGGCCCTAACTAGATCTTCTTTGGATGGACCACCTCTCTTAAGCGACGAGGTTTTGCCCGTCCTCATCGGCATCTCAAGGATCCCAGCCCCGTTCTTCTGCACGTCTTTGCTCTGCGTGACCTGCTTCCTCTTCCTCCCCCTCCTCTTCATCTGGTGGGCGGTGAGTGCCAGAGCCACGCTGCCCAGTGCTGTGGCAAACAGCACCTTCTTCAGGTTGGGACTCAGCTTCAACTGGGAGAAGATGGACTGGAACACACAAAGGACCACAAGGCCAAAACAATTCACTGGCTGGTTTGGATGTTATGACAAGAAATATGAAACTTTGAGACGTTTATGCCACGTTAACATAAATTGCCCTTGCAATGTTTGAATCTGGTAAAAACGAAAGAAATATGTAATTTGTTTTGAATGTTGAATTAAAAATGGTGGCGCTTATGCTGAAGGGATAGTACAGGTTCAATGTGTTTAGTTTACCTGTCCAAACGTGGAGTAGAGGAAGACAGGGATCTCTGCCACAGTCATGGCCAGTGCCTGGGCAATGGACATCCCGTCGGCTTGTCTGAGGGACATCTCAGGAAGGAAACTGCCCGCAGGCCACTCCCCCGTTCAAACCTCCTTCGCATTCACCTTAAAGTGGGTGTCCCCTGCTGCCTTGGCCTTGTTTTGGCAGATACTGTTCGACGTCCAGTTGTGAACTGGTCCAGTTCCTCTGTCGCTTTGTTGCGTGTAGAAGCCTTGCTGTACCAAAATCTCACAGGGCTTGTGGGTTCATTTCCTTAAATGGTGTGCCATGCTGCTCAACAACTGAAAAAGGCAATGCATTCATTAGACAGACACTTTGACCAAGATGATACCAAATGCTTCTGCTATTGCTCTCTCTGACTCCTGACAAATGTGTCGGCTTCATGAAAACTACTGACTATTGACTTAACTTCTACAAATGCAATTATGTTTACTAAAGCTTAACTAACAGTTCATTATCAAAAATACAACTCGAGCATTAACTACCGGTTGTGTATCAACTCAATCTGGTCCGCATTTGTCTAGCAAGTCTGCATCCCCTGATGCCCCTGCAGCATAGACAACAGGCCTACAAGTTAAGAGAATTTAACAAATCAATCCAACAAACTGTTTAAGTCACAGTATACATATCATAGCCTATATATTATAAATTCTGTAGTTCCACAGAATAAATTTAATGAATACATTTGAAAACAAGATAAAAAAGGAAACTATTTCACACTACCCTCTCTGACATCTGAGGCCACACTGGACAATTGCTTTAATGTGGGTTATTTGTTGAATGTCAAAAAACATAAGGCCCAGATTCTGTTTTGCTAATAATATGCTCTAACTTTCAACCATCAACAATCAGGTCCGCACTTTAATTGACAGATCACTTAGTCGGCTACAGCTAGCTCTGTATGATCTGTCAAATCAAAGCCTGGTCTGGTCTAGTCTGGCCAGATACATGAGGTCGATGGGACATTGACACGTCAACTTTCAATGGAATTCATAAAACTAGGAAACTATAAATCGCATGAGACACAGAGAGAGAAGCTCTTCTAAAGAAAGCAAAACCATGTTCCTACCTTTGGTTCCAGAGAAGGGCACTCGGCCGTCACCGCACATCACACACTAGCATGGAGTCAAGGGGCAGAACTGGAACCCTGAGCTGACCAACTGAACACACAGAAAAAAAGACCGACGTTTTTTTGTCGAATCAGATTCAAGATGCTAGTAGCACGTAAGGCGAAACTCCAATCAGAACTCAAAGCAAAGCAGAAGACCCCGCCCATCTCCTGATATTTAGTGAAACATCCTTAAAAACGTCCATAAACATTTTTTCTTGCAAATAATTATTACACATTAATCATATGTGACATTTTTTAATAGTCTTCATCCTTGATGTAATTTATTTAAGTTATACAAGAAGAAACATGAATTTCCGTTAGGAACTACAGATTTAAAATGTTTTCCCGACGGAGGCATTTGACAGCGTCAGCGTCGATGTGGGAGAGGTTTTAATGGAGTGGATGTAAACTGTTAGAAATATGTTAATAAGAATGATAATCACATTTCAGTGTCTAAGAAGCTGTTCCATGAAAGGGGAACATGGATTAATTTCTTGATGATGTGAAACTCCGATCAGAGGTCTGCTATGATCATGATCACAATAAGATAGGAGACAAGTTATGATATGAAATATCTGGTAAGCATGTGTTCACTGAGTCATTTTCATCAGATGAAATGTCGGATTAATGACGAATCAAACCCGTCCATTACTCCCAAATCGATGATTGTGGTTTATGATTTGATTCCTTTAGAAGAGCTGCTGGGTTGGTGTGGTCAGCCTCAGCCTGGTTCTGTTACTGTGGGGTGGACATGTGCTTCAGTCCCATGTCCCGGCCTCTCTCCCCAACACTGGCCTCAGAGGGTACGTCCGGGTCCACCCTGCCGGGAGGAACCAGGTGAGCCCTCCTTCACTCACCCCAACGTCCCATGTGCACACCTGGATTTGTCAACTTGCTTAATATAAAATTAAAAGAGGATTTCTTATTTCATTTTATTCATATTATATTTACATCAATACTGTAGGTTTTTGCATGACCTTTATATGATGTAGGGTTATCACGGCATACCCTCTGCTCTCGTCTCCCGCTCCCTCTGCGCCTCTAGTTCCTGGAGATGCGCTGCAGCGTGTGCGCCCTGGTGTCCAGCTCGGGGCAGATGCTTGGCGCGGGCTTCGGAGAGGAGATCGACCGCGCTGCGTGTGTGTTCCGCATGAACACGGCCCCCACGCGGGGGTACGAGAAGGACGTGGGGAATCGCACCACTGTGCGGGTGGTGTCGCACACAAGTGTCCCCCTCCTGCTGAGAGAACAGAACCAGCTCCTCAGAAGCTCCATGGGCACCGCCTACGTGTTCTGGGGTCCTGAGCGGCACATGAGGCAAGACGGCAAGGGGCGCGTGTTCAACGCCCTGCTGAAGACGGCCCGGGAGCACGCAGACCTCGGAATCTACGCCCTCACCAAAGAGAGGATTCAGTATTGCGATCAATTGTTTGAAAAAGAAACTGGGAAAAATAGGTAAAGCAGGAGAGACTGTTTCTCTTGATATTATTGTGGGCCTGTCTATCGTGGAATTTGTTCTGCCGGGGTTAAGGGTTGGACCCACCAGGAATGTCTGCACTCACACTATTGTGACGCTTTGGGATAAAATGCTCACTAAATATCAGTGATTTTATCTGTGTGTGTGTGTGTGTGTGTGTGTGTGTGTGTGTGTGTGTGTGTGTGTGTGTGTGTGTGTGTGTGTGTGTGTGTGTGTGTGTGTGTGTGTGTGTGTGTGTGTGTGTGTGTGTGTGCGTGCATACACATTTTTTAGATACAACTTTGACTTACCAAACAGTGTTTCAGGAGCCTTTTGGTTTCTTCTCCTTCAGAATGAAGACAGGGTCATTCCTCAGCACTGGGTTCTTCACTATGATACTGGCCATGGACGTGTGTGAGAGCATCCACGTCTATGGGATGGTTGACAAAAACTACTGCAGGTCAGAATTATTTCAATCGCATGTCCTGAACTACCTTTTACTCTGTCGTGTCAACTTAGATAAGAACTCCTATAGGGTCATATGTAGCTTGGCATCATATGGGCAGGGGGCTTGACTCCCAGTCCAGTGAACAAACGTATGCAGACCTTGCAAATGTAAATCCTGAAACCTCTCCCTTCCCATAGCCGCACCAACAACAGTGTTGTTCCCTACCACTACTTCGAGCGCCGCCACGTGGCTGAGTGCAGGATGTACAGATACCACGAGCACGCACGGCGCGGGGGGCATCGCTTCATCACCGAGAAGGCCTATCTATGCTCAGTGGGCCAGGAGCCACAGAATCACCTTCAAGCATCCATCTTGGAGCCACTAGCTCAGGACGGGAAAGAGGGGTCCGCTTCAGTGGGGCCTGGGCCCCTGTGGTGGTCTTGTTTACCGTCTACACATCCTGTTGGTCATTATTTGCGTAAGTGTTACTAGGTAAACAAGCTTAAAGGAGAATTTTTGATAGTGTTATAAAGGTCATTATTTGCGTAAGTGTTACTAGGTAAACAAGCTTAAATGAGAATTTTTGATAGTGTTATAAAACATGAATGCACATTTCATTTCAGGGTTTACCATCAGGTTTTTCTAATAGTATAACGTAGTAGTCTAATGTATCACTTCATTTGCGCCCTGTCTGGGCTTCTTTCTGATCTGCTGCAGTGCGTTTCCAAGTGTTACCCAGAATGCCTTTCTCCTTTAGCGCCTGCAAAGCCATTTTCTTCAATTCTGGATTCTGGAATTTACTTATTCTTTTTTTAATTTTTTTTTGTTGTTGTTGTTGTTGTTGAAGTCCTACTCCAACGAAAAAAATTGCGCTTTACCTACTGTGGTGATATTACTCTGTGAATTTGGCCTCAGCTAAGTAAGTATGTAATCATCAAGAGGCACCTTCTTAAAATGTCCATTGTTTTAGTCTGTTTGTAACTGCCACTTCATACATGATATAGGACAACATACCAGCCATGTGCAGTGGTAAAAAACGATTTATATTTTTTAATCATCCAAGGCACTATACTACTGGAGCTGTCTATTTTAGAACACAATATAGTACAGGTTTCCTAGTTTGTCATATTTTTTTCAACTGTTTTGTGAGTTATCTACTGTTGTACTTAAGGAGATGATTCCTTGGTGCCTTCTATGGAACCGTTAGAATTCATCAATTATAATGCAGGTTATAAAAATATAGCCTGTATTATCATTTTCGGATTTATCATATTTATTTTTTAAACATTGAATACACAACTGACTTGATACACACTGTAATGAGTTACACTGAATCCAATAAAAAGTAGATACTGATTTAATTGTTTTTTTTTTGTGTTCTCAATGATCATATTGGCAGTAGGCTACCGTTAATTAAAATACAGGCTGTACCATATGAAAAAGAAAAACGCCTATGATATACCAATGACGTGGTTGAAATTAATTCCAAGGCTACATATTTATTATTTTAACACCTGTCAAAACTGGAACGCATTCACCTAAAACCCTTGCTATACCATTGAGTAAGTTATAATAATAAAACCGTATCCAACCCTTCAATCCATCCACTTGGTCCATAGACCGCAGTGACGGAGGGTTGATGACGTCAGAAGTCCCCTGCGGTGTAGGAAATGGGGGAGAGACGGATCAGACGTGAATAATCCACAGATCATGGACCCATGAAACCGGGATAGGGTAAGTCTTTCGCAGTAGGTCTAATTACTAAAATTTTGTAAAAAAAAAAAAAAGATCATGTGCGAAACCAACTGTGTGATGGAGCGACTGTGTATGTGGATGGGCTGTTTAAAAGGTGGGCCTGTATGAACAGCTGGAATAGGCCTAAATAACGGCATATTTAGATAGGCTATATATATATAATAGGCCTACATGGAATCTACCAAGCCGATGCGGAAGCATTTCCAACGTATGTTGTTATGTGGACTATATGAAGACTCGGTTACATTTACTATAGGCTATTAGCCGACGTATCGAGGGCGTGTTTTGGTGTCCGGATAAGACGAGCGCAGAAAGTGCGCAACACGCAACATTTTTTGCAGGATTTTTTGCGCAAATTAATTTTTTTGGATGGGTTGCCAGAGAATTAGATTATCTTGACACCGTTATTCAACAACAACCCCCGCCTACAGGTGTCCATTTATATAGCCTACCAATTTCTAAAGACTACTTTTTAGGCCTAGCCTATATATTATTTATTTACGCAACACCATTATTCCACAATCATCATCCATCGCTCAACAGGTTTTTGTACTTCACAGCCTGTTTGAGAAATGACTAGCATTTTACTGTATTGAAAGACAGGGGGACAATAGGTAAAGTTGTCTGTGAAACGTGTGTTTCCTAACATGGGAACCAGACGTATCTGCGAGCCCATGTTGTATTTTCTCTGGCATATGATTTATGCATAATCTTCTCACAAGGCAGCTGGATTCACGAGATTACGATCCTGCAAGAATCCATCTTGCAGGATTCAAGTTGTTGTTTGTTGTTCGGACCAATCAGATTCGAGCAAGGAACAAAGTGATCTACTTCATGCCTTATTGACAGTGATAGACAAATAGATCATCCAATCACCTGCCAGCAGTAACTCAGTTACCAAACCGTTTCCAAAGATGACCTCCCGGATGGTTCTGTGTCACCGCTGGCGGGTCAGGTGACGTCGGGCCTCTTCCTGTCAGACGGCAGCAGACCTGGCTCGGGCCAGCCCATCACAACTCTTTATCTTATATGTGGAAGTCTTAATATGATGTCTTCAGAGGAGCGCCCCTATTGGAGCACCCTATATGAGAGCACCCTATTGGAGCACCCTATATGAGAGCACCCTATTGGAGCACCCTATATGAGAGCACCCTATGGGGGCGCCCTATGGGGGGACCCTGATGTGTCACACATGTGTTTGGCTGCACTGATCTGTTGTAGGTCTATCAAAATGCAAACAGGGGCATTTTGGGCGAGAGGCTCCTCACTGCAGAGCCAAGGGCCCAGTCCCCCTCTGGGTCCCCCCCCCACCCCGGCCCAGGTCACTCATACAGCTTAGTAGCACAAGCAGCATGTCGCTGCAGCCTGGAGGCCCTTGTGTGTCTTGATGAGGGGACCCTGGGGTGACCCTAACCCTAACCCTGGCGCGACACAAGTAGGAACAATGAAAACATGAAAACAAACCAAAACCCACGTGTAGGTCTCAGGCCCTGTCCACACCTACGAAAGCAATCTTTTCCCCCCGGTTTTCCTTGGCAGCATGGCAGGAATTTCTCCTTAAAGATGGACTCATTGCAAAGACACATTTAGCCGTAGAAACGTTGTAGCACAATAACTCACCTTAACACCTAAACCTAACCATAACTTAAACCATAACCCTAGCCGTAACACAAACTTAACCATAAACATCTGGTTCACCTGCAACTTTCTCAAACTCAACAGCAATTAAAACAGAAGTTCTCCTCATCGGCACCAAATCAACCCAGACAAAACCTGACAGCTTTCCCATCACTATCGATAACACCTCAGATTCCCCCTCCCCTCAGGTTAAGAGTCTGGGTGTCATCCTCGACAGCAACACTATCATTCCAAGCACACATCACTAACATCACCAGGTCTGCCTTTTACCATCTACGCAACGTCTACCGCCTCCGCCCGTCCCTCACACCCCATAGCACAGCCATCCTTGTTCACACACCCTGGTCTCTTCCCGCAGCGATTACTGTAACTCCCTCCTCTTTGGTATCCCCCTCAAGTCCATCTGTAAGCTTCAACGGGTCCAGAACTCTGCCGCTCGCATCATCACCAGAACCCCCTCCATTAATCACATCCCTCCTGTCCTTCAGCAGCCTCACTGGCTCCCGGTCAAAAACCTGCATCCATTTCAAGATTCTGCTCCTCACCTTCAAGGCCCTCCGCAAACTGGCCCCTCCATACATCTGTGAACTCCTGCACACTAACACACACCCACCCCGCACTCTCCGGTCCCCCTCTTCCATTCAACTCACTGTACCACCACCCGCCTGGTCACCATGGGGTCGTTGGCCTTCAGCCGATCTGCCCCCCACCCTCTGGAACACCCTCCCACCTGACATCCGTAACTCTGACACTCTCTCCACTTTTAAGTCCCGTCTAAAAACACATCTTTTAAAATGGACATATTCAATATAATTCATTGTCTCCCACCCATTTCCACCCCACTTGTGTAAATTGTTTCAATATATCTTGTTCTTGTGTTTTTCATGATTGTTGATTTTGTTTTTTAAACACTGCCCTGTAAGGTGACCTTGAGTGCTATGAAAGGCGCCCTCAGATAAAATTAATTATTCATTATATATATTAAATATATATTATTATTATTATAACTTAACCATAACCCTAACCGTATCCCATAAACGTAACCATAACTTGACCCTAACCCTTAGAATAACCATCTCCGTCGGTGGGCCAGAGTAAAACCCAATCAGCTGGTCCAGAGAGGCTGACCTGGGTCAGCTCCACCGTTGGGCCCTGCAGTGAGCGCCTGTCTCGGTTGGCGGCCATGAATAACGCCTCTTTCAATACGAAGATGAACTGATCACTAAAACACCTTTGCAAATTAGTCTGCCAATGTCAGTCTAGGTATTTCCAAAAGTAGTTCTATACTCTATAGCATTAGGAACTGGGTCAGAGTGGGACTGAAAAACGTCCCCGGCCTTTGACACAGACAGACAGACAGACAGACAGACAGTTCAGACAGACACCACCTCGTGGTAATGCCTGTACAGGTGAAATCACATAAACTAACTCCTGTACGTGTAAATGACGCAGGGCTCCGTGGTTGAGCCGTCCCAGGCCCTGCGGGGACCACCAGCACATCGCCGCCCCCTCTCCATCCCCGTCTGCTCAGAGGCAGCAGCAGGCGGCGGCGGCTTATGGATGGGACAAGACATGCAGCTGGCCATACCTCTTAAAAATGCGAGGGTTATTGTTTTGCTTCTTCACTTCAGTTATGATGAGCATCGCCCAGAGCCGACACCCCCCCGCTGCTCATCTGCACCAGGAAGGATGGCCCCCCGCCTCATAGAGAAGGTAAGAGGAAGGGGCCCCGGGGAATCATGAGAACATTCCCTCTCACATTTTTGGTTTAGGTCTGAGAAAACAACCAACCTTTCCCCTGCATCACAGCCGTGGGGCATTTGAAGCACCAAACTGGTTTGATTGTTGTTGTTGTTGTTGTTGTTGTTTGCCTCCCCATAACAGGGGCAGCAGAGTCATAAGATGGTGATCTTCGGAGCCATCTTCCTCCTCACCACGCTCCTCATACTCTACAGCTCCAACAGTTCAAACGACATCATCTACGGCTCTATCCACGTGGCGGGCCACCCCCGCACGGTGAAGACCACCGACCTCAAGAAATGGGCTGGGAAAGAGGGCTATGTGCCCGTCTACGGAAACAAGGTGGGCCCATACTGTGCTGAGCTGTTCACAACGCGCTTCACCATGCACCCACCGTCCGGTCCCCATGAACGCTGCTCTCTGTGGAGATGACGGAGGTGTCCCTGAGCGATGGGACCTCCCCCCCTCACTGCTCCTGACGCCCTGCGGTGTTGGACACCACCGTCGCTGGGTGAATGTGTGCGTGAATGGGTGAATGTTTGGCGATGTTGCAAAGCACTTGTTGGATAGGAAAGCGCAGTATGGATGCAGTCCGTTTGCCACGGAGCATCTCAGTCTAAAGACCCCCTTCCCCTCGCCAGAGCATGCTTCTCCACTGCCGGAGCTGTGCCCTGGTCACCAGCTCCAGTCACGTTCTGGGGGCCCGCGCCGGCCGGGACATCGACGCCAGCGACTGCGTCATCCGCATGAACGACGCGCCGACCCTGGGCTTCCAGGCCGACGTGGGCCAGCGCACCACCCTGCGCGTGGTGGCGCACTCCAGCGTGTTCCGGGTGGCCCGCCGGCCCGCCGAGTTCCTGAACCGCACCGCCGGGGAGCCCGTGGTCGTGTTCTGGGGCCCGCCCACCAAGATCGGGAAGGACGCCAAGGGGACGCTGTACCGGCTCATCCAGAGAGTGAGCATGAGCCACGGCAACCTGTCCTTCTTCACCATCACGCCCGGCAAGATGCGCAAGTTCGACAACCTGTTCCAGAAGGAGACCGGACGAGACAGGTTGGGGTTTTCAAATGATGCATAAATAACATTTTGTCAGGATAAACTGAAAATTCAAAATACATTTGATGTATGTTATGTAACCATCATATTTTATAGCAATTTATAGATAGATTTTTTTTTATATTTATTTTTTTGCACGTTCAAATTATTATTTGCTGCATCATTAATGAATAATTGATGCTGTTTTCTTTAATATATGTAAATGAAATGGTGGTTTGTCGCCAGGGCGAAGTCTCAGTCGTGGCTGAGCACGGGCTGGTTCACCATGGTGTTAGCCATCGAGATGTGTGACAACATCAAGGTCTATGGGATGGTGCCGCCCAGTCACTGTGGGTGAGTTACCGTCACTTTATGCACATTTATCCTCCACCTCCAAATTATAGCAAATAATGAAGATTTATATTCTAATTAAATTGCTAAGAAATTTTGAAATTCATGTTTGACCAAGGAATTGGCTGCTTAACCTGTTAGGAATAAACACCCTTCTGCACTTATCCCTTGCAAATGGTTGTAATGTTGCTGAATTGTGGTTGAATTCTGAATGATCACACTGTCTATTATGCAGCTACTAGGCATAAAGATATTGGAAAAAGCTACCTAGTCAGGGACACTTTGTTTGAGCTAACCTGGGTTAACTTGGTCACCAAAGATACACTTATGTGAGTAATGAAATGCTTGTTTGGGCCACAATGGAGGTCAGATGGCCAACTGCCAAAATTCAAGGAGGAAGATGAGTTAAACTAAAACCATGGATGATTTACACCTCAACATCGATATTATTAACATGGGATCTCAACAAACCGGACAAATCCTTTGAGAATATTCACCTGCCTTGTTTGCCATGTAAAACTAGCAAGCATTACAATTACTCAACTTGATTTATATCACCATTCATACAAATCAACACACATCTGCCAGCTGATAAGGACCCCAGGCCATCCACTGCCTGTTGGGATCCAACTTTTATTAGACAGAGCCAGGTAGAAAGGTCCTACCTCCCATACCCCTACCCACGCAGAGCCCAGAGACTCACGTGTCGGGCTTATCCCTTCATCTAACTGGCATAGATGAGCTCTGAGACCCGTGCAGCATACCAACAGCCCCCAACCGGGATCTCATCCATAAATAGGCCTACAGTTTAAAACAATCACGTGATTTTTCCTTCCAGAAAGAAAATTGGGGCCAAGAAGATGCCCTACCACTACTACAAGCCACGTGGCCCGGATGAATGTGTGACATACTTAACGAACGAACGGGGCCGCAGAGGCAACCACCATCGCTTTATCACCGAGAAACAGGTGTTCGGTCGCTGGGCAAAGCAATACAACATCACCTTCACACATCCAAAGTGGTGAAGCAGCCGGGAGGAGACCCCCATCTCCGTGTTGCTTGGGACTGCACAGTGTTGCTTATTTATACGTTTATTACCTGGAATTTCACCATCGGCCAGGGCTGACCTATTTCCATGACCTTTCAATATGCGTGACCTCTTAACGGAGATATATGACGATGTTTTTGGTTTAGTTTCTAAACACTGATTCCTGTTGCAACAAATTACCATGAGATGTTTAAGCATTGTTTACTTGTTGAAATTATATAGAAATTCAGGTTCCGTGAAATGTGACAGCCATTTGTGTTTTGTACATAGTAACACAATATATATTTTTTTATGTTTATTTTTGTTCAACTTGACATCCCAGTATCTTACTGTATAAGCGGTATAGCATAAGTCATGTTTTCCTTATGCGTACCCCTTACATTATGGGGTTGGCTTAACAGGCAGGGCCTATCCTGCAGTATACACACTGGGTTTCGGTTGTTGTCCAGTACTGCTAGATACTACTTTGGACCAGAACTCCACTGTACAAGCTAAACCTAATCAGAAAACACACCAACCAGAAAACCACTAAAAAGCCTTTTGATTTTCATGATTGATTTTGTCCAAAAATAATGAAATTGTCTTTTAGTATTTGTATTTAAAATGTGATACAACAAATCTTTAACTTTTGGATTGGGGGTACTTTTTTAATCCATGTAGGACAACTATCTCTCAGAAAGTTGTCCTGAGAGATAGTATTATTAATAGAGTTTGTATTTGTACAAACTCGAAAAAAGCAACGTATACAAGCCAATTGTTTTGAGGATGGACCCTTGGAATGAATCCACTACAAGCCACATATTATATTAACAGTTCAGCATGGTCTTCAAATGCCCGTTTAAAAAGCCTAGATTTGCAACATTTAGTTGCATGCTAAAAAAAAAACATGCAACATAATATAAATTGTAGTTTTTTCCTCACTGGCTTTGATCCAACACTTAAGATACAGAAGACTTTGAATGTAACTAAACTAACATCGGGCCCCAGGTCACTGGAATAAGACAAGCTTCATGTAAGAGTTGGCTGATCACAAGACTCCAAAAGGAACAACGCAGAATGTGACACTGAAGGGTCTTTAAGGGCTTACATTCACATGAGGATATTGAGAGGTCAGTCCGTATGTGGGAGACTGTAGTGGTAATGTATTGTACTTGAAAGATGCCTTATATCTCTAAATAAATTTTGTGCAAGATGGATTTCAACAATTTCCATCTTGAGAGAGAGCAAGAGAGTTAATCAATTAAAACAGACATGTGCATTTAATAGTTTTTATTTTCGGTCCATGTTCTATTTGTTCATTACAGAAATGGCATTGTATGTTTTCTATAACATTAATTATATAGGATATTGTGTAAAATCCATTACACCAACAGGAATTTCACACTATATCCATATAACATTGCAATCAGGGGGCAAACGAAGTTCAGCGAAAGCCCCAGCAGAAGATAGGAAATAGAAAATTTAGATACAAAGTTAAATGTAAAAAATGCGACTAACTCCCCCATATCGCCGTGTTTCCGGCCGGCGGGGTTGGCTCTACACGCCGCCGCTGGAGAACGCCGACAGGATCTTCGGCCGGAGTCCTGCCATGGAAATTAAGATGGCCTCCTTTAGGGAAAACATCAGAAAGAAAGTAAATACAGAGCCACTGTCTGACAAATCCAGGGGGTAGAGTGCAAGAGTTAGATCCAGTGCTGTCCAGATATTTATGAATGACAAAGCACCTAGGTTTTTTATTGTGCGAGTGTTGAAATGCTTTGAGTTTGAGGCCCTGCTTCAAATGAACCAGGAGACACATGGAACGGATCAGAAGCATTATGGGTACGAGTCCAGTTCCTGCTCACCTCTGTGCGAATGGTCCTGCTGCCTTGAGACGGGCATGTGTTGAGATAAAGGTCAAACAGAACGCTGGGGTCCGTGACGTTCAGGTTGTGGTCGCCCTCCACACTGGCTTCCAGACCCTGGAGGCCGCCGAAGATCACCAAGAGATGCCTGACGAGAAATACATCAAAGTGGGGATTTATGAGAGCACTTAGAGCCATATAGGGGCTGCACAGTGGTTGAGCCGGATCCTGAAGGAACAAGATCCGGCACCTCTTAATGTTGGCCTCCCTGTGTTTCGGTACTTATTTGGGCAGATCCGGTACCTCTCGTAAAAAAATAAGAAAATATTTAATAGGAATATAAATGAGTTGTGTTGCGGCAACAATTGCAAGGAACACTCGAAAAAGTAACCGTTTTTGGTCAGCGTTTGGTCAGACAGAATTCTCTTGTTGATTAGTCATGGAAAATAAACTATTATTTCATATAAGAACACTTACTTAAACTCCGGCAATGTACTTTGATCAATGTCTCGTCCTCTTTCTGAGGTGCCGATGGTGACATCATAGCCTTCTCTATGTGGACCTTGTGTGAACACGTCGCCTGCGTCGACACAAACAAATGAACGTTATACCAACGGCCAAACTACAACATGGGGGCTAACGGCATTACTGTGCAGTGGCCGTACTCAGACAGGAGGCCAGGCGGACACTGTAGCCCCAGTATAAGCCTCCTTCTGTCCGGGGCACGTGAGGGGGGACCACCACGCCCTTAATCAGCCTTTTCTCTGAGGACACACACCAAAATGAAGGTTGGAACCATGAATCATTATCATTTATTTCATTCAAAACATTGTAAAAAGCTAGGATAGAATTCTATACCTTGTTTCTGCTTCTTATTGAGGTGTACCGTAACTCTGAGCCCTGTTTGGAGCTTTTTGTCGATCTGCACCTCCTGTAGGAAACGTGATCAGATATGACGGTTAGGTTTCGTATTCACTGAGAAAAAAGGCAGAAGATCATGTTTGACGCAATCAAAATACATGAATGAAAAAGGTGACCTTCCACATGCCACAGTTGACCAGAGAGCCTTTGCCTGGCTTGGTGGGCCGGTCCAGGATGATGCCCTCGCGGTACTCCGCCTCCTCGTCCACCCTCATGTGATGGGGGATGTCCAGTGGGTTCAGCAGACCTATCGGACGATAATCACAGATCAAAAAAATAAACATCCCAGTTATGTGCCCACATTTAAACCCCAAAATAATAAGAAGGAATGAGAAAGTATGTTTTTCTTTATATGTCGAACTCACCAGCATATTGTAGATCTTGATGCTTCGGAAAGAAACATTTCCGCAGATACCTGGAGAGAGAAGCAAAGCGTTGAGCTTTCACCATTTAAACAGTTGATCGATTAAGTGGTGCTCAGATGGAACAATGATGACTTACTGTGGGCATTCCAGGTATTGCAGGATCCTTGCCAGCTGAATGCATGCATTCCCCTTCTTCCCAACCCCCCTGTAGTCTCCTTCTACGCTTCTGTTAGAAAAACAGCAAGATGATTTTTATTGCACTTGCACACACTTGCATTCATTTTTTTGTCTTAAAATAGAACAGAAGGAAGTCACTATGCAACCGGTGACCTACTGGACATCCTCCCCATGCTCCTCAAAGATGATGATCTCGTCGATGCAGAACACCACGCAGGCCCTGGCGATCTGCCCGGCCAGGTAGGTGCGGAGCTCGGTGGACTGGGCGTTGTCCAGGACCGAGCCGGGCAGGGCCACGCTCACCGTGTACCCGCGACCTGAAAGGCATCAGCCTCACGTTATTAATGCCACCAGGGGTCAGCGTTGGCCAACATTTCATGCAATAAGTATAAAAGATTAAAGAACTGTAAACAGAAAGGCTAGAAGAGAGGAGGGTCAGTTAAACAGGGGGTACCTCGACTTGAAAGGCTTGGTGACAGCGGCTCCTGCTTCACAGCTGCCTCGGACTCTGACTGTTTCTGTTTTTCTAATTGTTTTATGAGCTTGGCCTCTTTCCTCTGCTTCTTGGCCTCTTGCACTGGAATCATCAAAACAATGAGGCGTTATTAAACTCTGATTGGTGCGGGTGGTCCAACATTCAGAGATGAATACATTATTCAGCCTCATCCCATTCAAGTCACACGGTGGCGCTGTTTACAAAAATAGCTTGCGGTAAAAAAAATAACTGTCTTTGGTTCAACTCCTAATCGCTTCTTTGAATTGTATTGAAAATATTTGAGGAGATGATAATATTATCATTATTGTGTGTGGTTGCATTCGTGGTAAACAAATGGTGTAGAAACAAAGGGTGGTGTCCTAAAGATCAGAAAATTAGCTCAGAAAAGGGACTCCTCGAGGAGGTTCTGGAAGAGAGGACGTGGCTACAGGTGATGTACAGGTAAGCGAGGAGGTGAGGACATGTTCCAGGCGGCCGCAGGTCAACCCGGATGAGGTCCTCCACATGAGGACCGGTACACAGTGCAGCGAAACATTACTCACGCTCGGCTTTCTTCTTCCTCCAGTCCACCTTGTCATGGTTCTGTAAGATAACAACACACCGGGTCGCATTAGTGTCCACAGGGAGGAATCTCATATTAAAATACAACTAGAATAACGCAGCAGAAGTACAATACCTGGGTTATTTCAACTTTGACTCTCTTCGGTGTGCTGCCGTCCGACATGTTTACATGCTGCAACACGTGAAATTCGTTTCTATCCGGGTCATTGACTCCTCGTGTCAAAATAAGAGCCCTCAAAGGGACCGACCCAGATGTGCTTTTACTTTGAAACAGAGGTCCGACTCCGTACCACAGAAATAGAGTGGCGAAGTTATATATTTATATACTAAATATACTAAATCGAAATCTAGATTAATATCTAAATCTAAATCCTAAATAGAAATGCTTAATCTGAAGTTAAATCTTATAGATTTAGTTCATACATCTAAATCTTTATATATAAATCCAAATCCTAAATCCAAATCCCAAATCCAAATGAAATGCTAAATCTTATGTATAGAAAAATCAATATCCTAAATGTAAATCCTAAATCTTATATCCAAATCCTAAATCCATACAACAGATGCTAATTGTCCTCTCCCTGAAATGTGATTCGGGGTCAGAATTTATTAGTATATGTATGAGAATTGGCATTTCTGTTAGGTTTAGATTTAGGGTTTAGATTTAACCTATATTTCTAAATTTATATCTGTGAAATGTGACGTGTAAATTGTAGTGCAGTTTGGAGGTTATTTGCTAAATGCGTGAAAAATGAAGCAAAGCTTCATACCTGAGCGTCCTCTCCTAGAAGAGCCACGCGCAGGGGCCTAGTTCTCCATTATAGAAACAAACTGATACTAAAGGACACACTGTTGGGACTCAAGCCCTGCTCTGCACGCGTGGCGACGCGTGACATACAAAGGACATACATTCTTTGGTGTTTTTTTTAGCTATAAACTCCTTCAATTTGAGAGACATCTCCTCCGAACAGCAGGTACGGGACGGTGCGGTATGGTACGGTGCGGTATGGTATCGTACAGCACGGTACAGTATGATGTGGTACGTTGCGGTATGGTACAACACGGTACAGTATGGTACGGTACGGTACAGAACGGTACTGCCCGGTATGGCACTGTACAATACCGTACAGTATGGCACAGTAGTGCACGCACGGTATGGTACAGTACAGTACGGTACAGTATGGCACAGTATGGTACGGTATGGTACGGTATGGCGCATGCATAATATAAGCTGCACGCTGCTCATTAACTAGACAAGATACGGTCTAGGTTCGGCGGGGGTGGGGGGGGGGGTGTACATATACACTTGAAATGCCGTTTCTGCTGTTGTCGATATAGATTCTAAGAACAATAACCGCTATATTGCTGTTTTATAATTTCTTAGGTCTTACTAAAAAATTAAGACTGTTGATTTGTAGGCTTGATTGAAATGATTCAAATTTGAAGTCAAACAAAGCACACTTACGAGTTGATATTATTAGATGGGGTTCAAATACAGGTTAGTAGTTATTATCCTCCTTTACAAAAAGATTGTTTGGGGGGACGGACGGACAGAGAGCTGGACGGGCACGCACACAGACACACATAATATAAGACCTTTTTAATAGGTGGAGCTTGGGTTTAATATTTCGAGACTCAAAAACAGAAACAATTCACAACTTAATTAATTTACAGGCACATCATTTACCGGTGAACAAGTGTGCAGGTTTTGCATGGCTCAGATCAATATCATCAACATTGACAATCAACACTATAAATCACTGCAGCAGTTAAAACAAAGTGCTTGCATCACAAAATAAACATTCTATGGGAGTGCGCCAAGACCCAATATTGCACCATTTATTTTTGAGGAGTCATACACTGAAATATTCCAGTATCCAGTTTGTCTTTGGCCATGAGTGGCTACAGTTATATCTACAGGGGTTATTCCAGATCAGTTGTACTGATTCACTGGATAGGAGGCATTGAGGTGACATAGCCACCAGAATGTCAAACATACAGACAGAAATGACCTGTTCATTTATCCACCTAAAGAAACAAATCACGATTTTCTTTCCATGGGCTGACAAAAAGATTCAACAATGCTTCAATGCTATTTATTTTATACATCAGAAATTGTCGCTCTAATTTTGCTCAGATAAAAATGATTGATAGGCTAAAGAGAGATAAAAGATAATGTCCATGATAAACCAAGAAAATCAAAGGACAAATCAAAGGCACAGGCAGTAGTGGATCAGACCCCATGTGGCTCAACAACGTCCATAAAACACAGAGCTCGGGGATGCCTCACATGTTGACACTAGTTCACTTTTCACTAGCCCACTTCTTCAAGATGTCTTCGGCAGCATTCAACGTTGAGTCCTCCTTTAGCAATATGAGCAGAATAAAAAAATATGAGAATTGATGGAGAAAAAGACGGAAGGCAAGAGGGACCAAGCAAGACTTTCATTTTGGGCACAGGTACCGGGGTGGAATTGTGGACAACGTCAATCGTTCTGTGTAAACAGTTTAAGAATAAAGAGTCATACAAACTCATAACCAATTAGGCTAATTTATTTAGGAATTAACATAACATAACATACAACAAATATACAACAAGCATACAACAAACGTATACACAATCAAAGGCCTCAGATGGGAGTTCGCCCTACGTCTCTCTAAGAACAGACGTCATCTCCAATAAAACTATAGTATGGTTACTCAGATGGTACTCAATGATAGATGGACCGTCCTCATGTGCGTATCAGAGGGAGACGTAGCGGGGCCTTATCAGTTGGAGCCCCTTCTCCTCGACCTTCCCAAGGGGGTCAAGGATCAACTCATACAAACCAAGGGCAGTGAAATATCATTTTCCCATTACAGTACCTTAGTGAAGCAGAACCGTACGTAGTTTTGAACCTCCTTGCCATGCTCAGGGCTGTAGAAAGCAGATACAGGGATGGCGGCCAGACCCTACAGTGAGAGGAGGACAAAGAGCGAGAGGGACAAACCTCAAAACCCCAGGAAAAAGCCTATTGAACCTAAAGAGGTAAATAATGGGGATTCAATGCTGCGGAACGATAAATAAAATCAGGTAACGCTTTTGATTCCTTACCTTTTTCTTGATCAGCCACTTCACAAATCTGTAGTCGAGGGGCTCATCCTGGGAGACTGAATCGTCGGAAGTCAAACGCTGTTCAAAAACAATTCATATGGGTTACATGGATGACTTTAGCTGGAAAGACACACAGAAGCAGACGGCGTTCATGTTCCAATGACTTCCATGTCAATCTGAGGGATCAAATGTACGCACGAGGAACATTTGCTCCATTTAGCACATCATAGCAAAAAGGACTTACAGACGGAGGAGATGTCGGCGATCATGAAGTAGCCCCCCTCTGGGAGGGTGGGCCGCAGGCCCGCGCCCTCCAGGCAGGCCGCCAGCTTGTTCCGCTTCTGGGTGAACAGCGCGGGCAGCTGGTGGAAGTAGCTCTCTGGATGGCCCAGACGGTCGTACTCGGTCTGGAAGCCCTTTGCCACCGCCACCTGTCCACAACGCACACGTCAGGGCCAACGGTGGAGCTGAGGTCATGAACATCACACGGGTTTTCCTAAAATATGTGATATACCGACGGCGTGAAAATGGCCTGAAAATTATCTAGAAACTTTTTTAAGTTAGTTTAAAATTTGTTTAAAACAACTCCTGTTGACATATCTCAATAAAGGGCATCTGCATAACTCCAACTCTAAGTACAGAATGAAAAAGAAAAAGCCCCGCGCTAAAAAGTCATCTCGACAAGACGACTGAAAACAAGCAATCCAAGAAAGGAAGGGTTGTGTGTACCTGAGCTGCAGTGGGACAGTGGTAAATAGAGTTCTGATGGACTGTTTTCAAATGTTTAATAGGTGGCTGGGACCAATAGCCCAGCCAACCTGAAAACATGGAAATAAATAGAAATCACACAAAGAAGAAATCGTTAATCAGGGTACTGTGACCCTATTTAAAACAAGTTACAGAAACACCCCAAAATAATATCAATACCTTCAACCCAGTAGCACTGAAAGTCTTCCCCGCGCTGCCGATCGTGACTGTGCGTTCCCACATACCAGCAAGGCTGGCTGTGTGTAGAAGCACAAATCAAGCAGTTGGTTTGCTAACAATGCTACATTCATTCATAGCCCATAGTCTCCTGATTATTGGCCTGCTGAATCAAACCTATTTTCACGTGCTTGGCTCCATCATAGGTGAGCCACTCGTACACCTCGTCGCTGATGCACACCACGTCGTGCTTGATGCACAGGTCCGCGATCAACCTGCAGCTCTTCTGTCTTGTACACCTGACGGTGGGGGGGGACCACAACGAGTCTGTGTCTTCAGTCAAGTTTACACACTCTGTATTGAGCTGGACTCCACTGCGTTATTATCAGATATGGGTCAGTGTAGCAGTGTGGTGTTGTTGCGCTAGATTGTAAGCAGAGACTCTTTGTTTTGAGCAACCCTACTAGGTATGCAGTGGACTCTTATTTTGAAGGATCAAAGTGGCCCAATTATGGAGAGTTTAGTACTGCGCTAATTTGCTCTCTCTGTTTCCTGACTTTTAATGAGCAGGTATGCATTCCTGTGCTATGTTACTTTTTTGGTAAATGACCATGTAACTATGATGGCGTCACTCTCATTGTGCGAGTGTACACAAAATGTGTTTCTGTTCTCTCCGTTTCCTGACTTTGAATGAGAAAATGCAGACTGATGATAATAAATATGAACATCATCTACCCGGTCGTCACACAATGCAGAGGGAACCCTCACATCAACAAAAAACCAATGAGAATAAAAGGCTAACAGATATATATATATCTGTTATATTTACACATTCAAATGTTTCTAAATGACTAGACCTATGCTCTAATTTGTTGTGGAGTTGTGTACTGACATTATCCAACTGTTTCTGAATAACCACCAGTGCATCAAAGCTCATCTGTGAAGGTTCATGTTGAACCCCTTACCTTGCCGGTGGGGTTGTTTGGGGTGTTAATAACAATGGCTTTTGTTTTTGCTGTGAATTTACTGGCCAGCTCCTCAGCGGACAGCACCCAATCCCCACTCGACAGGTTGCTCCCACCCCTCTGAAATCAACCAATTTTGGTTAACAATCAACCAAAAATGTGTTCCATCCATGTATAATCCATGTAAATATATGTAGATCAATTTTTGATTGAATAAGGAAATAAGAAAATGCTCCTTACTGGCCTCAGAGGCACATAGACCTGCTTCCCTCCCGCCATCTTTACCATTGGTTGGTAGCAATCAAAAAATGGCTCAATAATTATAACCTGAAAGACAACATGCAGTGAGGCCTCATTCATTACTTAATGAATTCAGTCATCTTTATTTTATTGCTTATTATTATTATTCTTTATTTGTTGACCTAGAAAGAGATATTGTTAGATAATGACCATTTCACTGAACACACTTCCCAAACCCTGCCTGTATGTCCCTGAGGGGAACCTTGACATGAGGACCCCGTTTATAGCTGCTTACCTCGTCCCCTTCGTCCACCAGAGCTTGAAATGTGCAGAACAGGGCCTGGTACGCCCCGATCGTGACCAGCACGTCTTCCAGGGGCTGGATCTCATGTCCCACCAGGCGCCCGAATAATTGAGCCAGGATTGTGACGAGAGAGGGATGGCCCTTCGCAGTGAAAGTAATGACACATAAAGTGAATAAATAATGATAATAATTGAAACCTGTACTAAGCAGGTTTTCCATTAGCAGCCTCTAGTGGTTTGAGTTGTAGCTGCAGTTAAAGCGAACTTTCTAGTTTGGATATTTTTCATGGAGTAAATAGCTGCAATAGAAACTAGGATAGTGCAGGATTAAACTTTAATTATGATTATATTTAATTTTTACATTTTCTGGAAATATGAATCAACATTTGTTAAATTACAAGCGTATTGCCTGTTTTTGAAAAACGACTTACAAAGGCACGGGTGTACTGGTGCATCAAGCAGCCTCCACTCACTGCTTTACAGAAAGCCTCTTGGAGGAACTCTGGAGGGGCGAAGTCAGGGAAGCCCTGGCCCAGGTTAACGGCCTGGTAGTCGGCCGCTAACTGCGTGAACTCAACCCTATTAAAGATACGATGGCGAGGAGGAGAGATCGTTGGGAGGGTAGGCATCCATACATAGTGAACTTTCACTGAACTCATCACCATATATTCTTGTTTCATGCACACAGGTCCTAAACCTAGTCCCTGGACTCACCATATGCTCAGGGCTCTCAAGACACACGCAATTCAACCCATGCACACGCTCACACGCCACACTTCGTGTTTCTCATGCAGAGAAATTACCAGGATAGCGCCCATCCATTTGTGCCGCTATTTAACAGTGGAACAGGTAACAAATGGGTTTCCTGTACGTAGGGTAAACCAGACGTGCCTTTTTGCCCGGACATAAGCTCTTTTTGAGACGCTTAAAAAAAAATGTGTGGCGGAACTTCAAAATCGTCCGGGATTTTATTAAAGCCTCATTCATGTTCACATTGAATTTGCGTTGCGTTACTCTGGGTCGGTCACAAAACTAGTTAGGCCACGCCCTCCCCTACTCAGTTCTGTTCGCTTTTCATTGGTTGAAGTGAGTAGGGGGAGGGGCTAAGTAGAGCCTTCAGACTGGACGGTTTGACTTTAGAGTTAGGGTCATGTTATAGGGACAAACATTAACACATTTCTCCTACAGGGGATTGATAGTTATATCTATTGAACATTAAGAAACACTTGGTCATACTTTACACACAGCATTGAATACCATGTCTGTGGACACATGTGCATGCAGTCACTTGTTAATACAGTATACCTCCGCTGACAAAATCTCACTCTGAAACTTGAGAGCCCTGTATTCTTGTTTTGTTTCATGCACACAGGTCCCAAGCATGGACTTGTCCTAAACCCTGTCAGTGGTCGACTCACCATATATTCTTGTCGATGCCCTCCAATCTGCGCGCATGCATTTGGCGTGACATGATAATCTGACAAAAAGAGATATATTTGAGTATTGTTCTTATTTATTATACTAAAAGGCACATCACTTATTTGACATACGATCAAGGCATTTACATTCAGATACATTACAGACGTGTTATAGTTATTATTCGATACAGTACAGACGTGTTATTGTTATTAAGTTATTCTCATCATTATACCAACGGGTCGGCCATATCTGCTGGGCATGCAAATGGTTCCTCCCCTTTAATGCACTATTCATAGGGTTAATCACCAGATAGTTTGACAGGATAAAAGCACGATACGGAATAAATACCAGTTTGCAGGAGTCCAGTCAAAACCAAACTTGCATGCCTTCAGAACAGCGACCCTTGACCGTCGCATGTGAAGTTTCACACACACTTCCTGTATGGGCGGGGCCAACGTCTCCAGAACAGGTCAAGACGGTGACGTGAGGTGCGGCTGTGGGTCCAGTGAGGGATATATAGGGTCGAGGCAGAGCACATTAAATGGGTTTAATCCATTGCAAGAGTTATTTACGACTATCATTCACACACATGTGTATATATATAATTTCCACATTGAAGAAAAAACAGTATACTGAGTGATGAAATAATTAAATTGTTTGCAAGGGTATATATGCTTTTATGTATGGGTTCTTGGTAGTTAATGTGTTACTTTAAAACTTTTTTTAGAATATGATATGGGGTTACGTCTAAAGAGCGCCAGCATAAGACATATCTCAGTGTGGTGTCAAAGTTAATGTTTTCCATTAAACTACTCAGAAATCCTCTAAACAGTTTCCCCGTTTAAAAAAGAAAAGAGCTAGATTTGTTTGAGCCGGCCAATTTCACACCGAGTGAAATTCCTCATCGTGTTCACGAACAAATTCATATTAGTCAGACAAATTAAAGACAATGTTAAAATAACATTTATTTTCCACTTAATACAGCAGACGGTACTTTTGGATAGTGGAGGCATGTAGATACAAAGTTTAAAAAAAAAAATGACCCACTCGACCATTCTTGAACAAGGGAAAACAATGATTTTTCAGACAGGCACACATTTAATTCATTTAACTGCCTCTCAAAATATATCTCGTGTCTTTCCATACCCATGTCAGACAGTTCAGAGTTAACGTCAGTTTACAACGACACCTTCTTCAGGTCCCCGGGGAGCACTCGGCCCTTCTTCCTGGCCCTGTCCTTCTTCTTCTCCACTTTGGCGCTCTTCTGTTTCTGGAGGTTCCTGCGCCGCTTGTCCTGCCGCCGCTGCATCTTGTCGTCCACGTTGGTCTTGCGCGTGTCCCAGCGCCGCTGCCTCGTCTCCTGGCTCTTCTCTTTCTTCTTCAGCGAGGTGCGCAGCATGGCCTCGTCGTCCTTGATCCGCAGGCCCTCCGCCTTGTACAGCACGTTGGTCCACCTCATCTTCTCCTCCATGGCGCGGGCCTTGCCCTCGTCCGTGGCCCGCAGGTCCTCCAGCTTGGCCTTGCGCGCCTCGACGCGCTCCAGCAGCTGCTTGTAGTTGCGGCCCGTCAGCGGCGTCAGCTCTCCCTTCACCCGCTTCTTCTTGGTCTGCTTCTTGGTCATCTTGTCCATGTAGACCTCGTCCACCGTCTCCACCGTGTTGAAGAGGATGGCCGTCTCGTCCCGCTTGTTCGCGGCGGGAGCGGGGGCCGGGGCCGGGGCGGCGGCGGCGGCCGGGGGGTTCCCCTCCTCTTTGATCTGCTGCGCCAGCTCCTCGCCCGCCTTCTCCGCCAGCCTCTTCATCCAGGAACTCCTTCCGCTTGCGTTTCTTGCGCTCCCTCTCCAGCTTTCTCTTGGCCCGCTTGGCCTGGACAGCCTCTGAAAGCGAGTCCTGAGTTCCCTGGAAAACAGTTTGCAGTTTTAAGGTCAGCGCCCAGAGGACGGTGGCTGGGAAACTCTTTAGTGCCGGTATTCAGATGCTGCCACATATTGTACTTCTGTTATTATTAAGTATTATAAGTATTTGTCAGAAGAAGGTGAAACAAAATATTGCCGTCTATACAGTAAGGATGTTCATAGAACCAAGTGCCTAGCACTAACAATCGCTAGGTTAACCCATTCCCTGTATACAACAAAGATAGCTAGGATAAGATGCTACACAACTAAGGACTATACCTTAGTATGAAATACATTAAGTGCCAGGACATACAACATACAATAAGCAGGAGGGGTGGGAGGGGGTGGCTATGGAGAGTCTAAGAGATTAAGATTAGTTAAATCAATGTTTCGTAGACTCACTGAAGTTATTAGGAACAAAATACCATCAAATAGTCCCACTTGTGTACTCCATACCTCTCCTTTAGACTCTTCAATCTTTTCATGTAGTCTCTTGCGAAGAAGATCTACTGTAGAGAAACCTGAGGTGACACCTCCACCTGTAGGAGGCAAATTACAGCCACAGCTTGAAAAAGGAGCAACATGGAACAGCACAATTGCAAATGGAATTTGTGTTGCCTTTACCTTTTGGCAACTGTGTTGTCGCCGTCTTCCCATTGGCAACTATTTTGGATCCGTTGGTTTGTGATGCAGACGTAGCGGCAGGGGAGGGTGTAGACTTTGCATCAGGAGAGGGCACAGACTTCTGTTTAGATTGTGGAGCATCTTTCTTGTCACCGATTGCTTTTTGCTTTAGGCGTTTCTGTTTACGCTTGCTGTTCTTGGAAGTACCATCTCCTTCGCCCTTGAAATGAACTACACAGACAGAAAAGGGTCAGGATGCTTGAGACGTTGTATACGTACATCCTCATCACTTCAACACTATTAAGACCGAGATGCTACAACCTAGATGTCTTTTCCTTATTTTGAATCTGACCGAATTGGCCATTGAATTAAATAAAGACATTAATTGAATCTTCCATTGGCTTCTGACACACAAGTTCAGTTGACGATGAAATTATCAGTCATGTTCTCCCTTTTGGTCGAACACTGTAAGGAATTTTTAAATAATGGCAAGGAGGGTGTTTTAATCAGAATAGTTATGGACTGTCGATGAAATGATACAATCTACTCAGCTCAGCAGCACCCAACAAGGCAAAACAAACCCAGATAGCTTGAGCCACTAACGTTATAGGAGACTGTATGCAATGGTCAAATGCCTACCACAACATAGACCGTCCTATATAAATGTTAAAGGGACTGCTATAGAGATATAGTGTACAGATTGAAACAGTTATAACATGTATAACGTTTTAACTCGTGATACATTTATTGGTTTTAAAATAAATGGAGACATATTTACCAAATTTTGACTTCCTTGGTTCATAATCTTGCCGAGCACATATCTTACTGGCCAACTTCTGAATGTAAGAGTCTTTTGATGCCAGGTTACTCATGTCTACGGTGGTTGTTTTAGCCTTAACTCACTTTACAACACATCTCACTAGATGCGTGCCACACGTGTGCTGGTCCTGCCGACCGGGAAACCTAAACCGGAAGTAGTAACACTCAAATTGTCCCCCGTTTCTGATACGCCTCTGTTATGTAGTGGGTCAATGGAGGTATATAATCGAAGCCAGCCTCGGCTCTGACACTATCTTTGACCCTTTCCCTTCACTATGAACACGTTGAGGTCCACGGTGGCCCGGTCCACCACAGCGCTCAGGACATTAACCCAGAAGGTAAGCAGGAGAACATGTCACTGAATGTTATCCAACTTTAATGGTTGTCTGAAGTCGGATTGAAACGTGCAATACGTTTATAGAGACGATGTAGTTCTACCTGCCAGGGGACTAATGTGTTTGTGTTTCCAGACCGGTAGCATTCACCTGAATAAGGTGGGATATGTCGCCAGGCAGACCGAGCAGAAGCGTCCTCACGGTGAGCCATCAGCCTCCAGCCTCTGGCCAATACATGGCTCAATACTACACCTACGAACAGCTTGGGTCAGCCTCTTTGTATGTCATCATGGTTTTGGATTCACTAAGATCAACGTTAGTCATGTCGAGCAAGCTTCAGTCGATAAGTCTGTGAGGTTCCTGAGGAGACAGAAGGTTGGTTTAGTGACCCAGGGCCAGCTGGCAATATTAGTGTAATTTTTGATCGACTCTTATTATGACTGTCTTATATCTTGGATATTTTGTTAAGTATTCTTAGGTACATTCACTAGCTTAAGGCGCCGTTTTTGTACGGCTGGCACGGCCTCGGTGAAAGGGGAGGACACTGTGCTCAAATGGATGCTCCTCCTCATCCCGACTGCAACCTTCGGCCTCGGGACCTGGCAGGTAGGACCTCTGTCATGGGCTGTCACGGTGCTGGTTTAACTTCTGTAGTGGGTTGTCATGGTGTGGACCCAAGTTAAAACCCCTTTCGCTAATGGAACATTATTTTCAGGTCAAACGACGGCAGTGGAAGATGAAACTGATTGAAGACCTGAGGCGCCTCACCACCTCTGAACCGATTCCTCTTCCTATTGAGTAAGTTCATACTTTCTGAATGCAATCCATCCCTACATGTGTTAAAAGTGTGTTTGACCATCATCTCCTGGTCACAGTCCCCTTGAGCTGAACGGGCTGGAGTACAGGAGAGTGAAGGCGCGTGGACGGTTCGACCACACCAAGGAGTTGTACATCCTGCCCCGTTCACCGGTCGACCCGGAGAAAGAGGCCCGCGAGGCCGGCCGGCTGTCCTCCAGTGGGGAGACGGGGGCCAACGTGATCACACCGTTTCACTGCACTGACCTGGGGTAACGAATCATATCATTGTTTTAATGAAAGTTCATATGTATGCCTTAAATATGAAGTACCGGTACAAGATAAACTACCTGTTGCATGCTACACTCCAATTGACCATGTGTCAATTAGTCAGTAAACCTAATGATGGCGTTGATGGTCACTCTTCATGTACTTCAGCATCACCATCCTGGTGAACCGAGGGTATGTTCCCAAGAACAAGATCAGGCCAGAGACCAGGATGAAGGGACAGGTAAATTACTCAAATTGATGTCTTATTTCCACAGATGGCCGTAATCCTCCCTAAGCATTCAGAAAAAAGGATTGATCAACCCTTTCACATGTGTCATAGCAGTGTAATGTAGTTTAGTTCCCCAATCATGTGAGCAGCCTTGGAAACGCATGGAAACCGAATGGATGTGGAGAATATGGAAAACTTTTCCATGAAGTGTCCCCTTGCATGTGGATATTATATTGATATTTTGTCTATACAGTTGCACTAGAAGGCTACAAATATTCAGATTCCTAATTCATGTTAAGTGCTAGATCTGTACTTAATCGGCCACATAAAAGGGGAAGACATGCCCCAAAATAATAATGGTACTGATCATGAGGAATTTTTCCAGACACATCCGAAGTACAGCTATGTAGTTCATAGATGTTTATTGAAGGAAGAGGTTATTAATCATCAGAGCGCTTAATCAACAGCTGTCAGTATCAGCAATTGTGATTACAGTAATTGCCAACACTAATAATCCCTCCCTGCCATAGACGGAGAGTGAGGTTGAAATAGTAGGGGTGGTGAGGCTGACTGAGGTCCGCAAACCTTTTGTGCCGCCCAACAACGTGGAGAGAAACAGCTGGCACTACCGTGACCTGGAGGCCATGGCCAGTGTGGTCGGCGCCCAGGCCATCTTCATCGACGCAGACTTTGGTAGGTCTTGAAAGAATAACAATAACATTTGACATATTCTATACACGGCTGTTGTACAATACTCGGGTATGTAATATAATACATTGAACTCTTTAGTTTAATATTCTGTTAGCTTTTGCCGATAATAAGTTCATACTTGATATTTTGTCATGCAGGTAGTACCACTCCTGGAGGGCCCATCGGGGGACAGACCAGAGTCACACTGAGGAACGAGCACATGCAGTACATTGCAACATGGTCAGTAACTTGAATGAATAAAAAAATGAAATCAGTCAAGTTGAACAATGAATTACTAACGATTGCTTTCTGCTTGGTTTCCTAGGTATGGTTTGTGTGCCGCAACATCCTACATGTGGTACGCAAAGTTTATAAAGAGGATAAAATTTTGATCTAACAGAAATACTGAAGTTGTTCTTGTAACATTTAATTTTTCTTTATTCCATGTTGTGCACTGTCTTATTTAATAAATCATTTTAAATCTCCGTTTGTGTGAGCCTACGTTCTACCTATTTTAACAAAAAAAACACGGCCCTGTACATATGGAGATTGTTGATGCACTAGATGAATAATTCCACAATGCAAAAAGACCAATGAAAGTAAATAAAGTGTAAAGTGACAACCTTAAACTGCCTGACAGTATATTAACTATTAATTGATGTGATTATCATTGTAAGCACAAACAGGATCATGGGCATCAGGGCCATATATGTAGTCATTAAACTGGTATGACGTTATGGTAGCCTATAGCAACTAAGTTTGTTCTGCTTCTTTCAAAACATCAACGGTCGCTGCAGTGCGCGCTTCCGAAATGCCCACTGCTGCGCTTCGTAGACATTGTAGAAATTGCATTTTTTTTAAATAATTTAAAGTGAAATGGACAATTTTAGACAAGTTCTTGCAGTAAGTTAAGTGATGCACTGACTAGTACACAGAACCATGTGACTTAACTGTATACTTATGGAGAAAATGTCCTTTGAAAACCTCCCGTGCATACTTTGGCCATTGTAAATTGCATTAGTTTAATACTTTGAAGTGAAGTACAGGCAAATTTCTACACAAGTTCTTGCCGTAAGTCATGATCTTAGTGTTGCACTGACTACTAGTACAATGAACCATATGATTTTACTGTACGTTATGGAGAAAATGTCCTTTAAAAACCACACCTGCATACTTTGGCCGTTGTAAATTGCATTACGTTAGCACTTTAACATGAGGTATAGACAAACAAGTTCTCGTACAGAATAGTTGGAAAACCTCAAATGCATATGTTGGCACTGTGAAGTGCAGACATGGGTAAGTTCTGAGGCTTTTATTTTGAACGCACGTGACGGCTAGCCTAACCGCGGGTGAACGATGACTTGACCGCAGTGCCACAGGTATTATTTCTGACTTGAGTGCACTTGTTCAAGCCCATTAGACTGCTCCTCCCACTGAGTACTTTGTGGGTTTAATGGCCTGCACGTATACACCTGATCAAGTTCATTGGTAGAGGTTAAGAAATTTGTAAACCAAACTACCAATTCTGTTGTGCACATGGTGAAGTCAACCATTTTATTTACATTGAGTGACTTACAAAAATGCTACATTTTCTATAACCAAATGGTTAAAACATGACTTGAGTTTCCTCAGCCCTCAAAAGGCACTCTAATCTCTTAATAGGCCCAATGAAAACAAATGGCCTAGCCCTTTACAATAAAGTGAGGTGTGGTCAAATGTCCTGACCACTATTACCTTCGGCACACTGGACTGGATCAAATGGCTAGAAAGAACCCATGATTAGTTACGAGCTACACCTGTTACTCCAACAAGGAATCTTCTTTAAATAAGTACATCGTGGTAAAAGCCATTTTACATAATGGAGAATCACCAGTGTGTTAACATTACTAGGGAAAAACAACTTTCCATTAAATTGTTAAATAACGACACCAAAACCAGCACCTCATCAATTATGACATTTATTTGAAACCAAAACAATTTAACCAAGCTTGGTGGCGAGCTCCTTGGCCTTCGACTTCTCCAGCTTGTTGATGCGAGCTGTGGACTTGGCGCCCATGAGTCCACCTCCCCAGTGACGACGGATCTGGAAATTAGCATCAATGGTTAGGTATTGGGATCTTAGATCAAATCACTCCCATCCCACATCCAAGTGGGCTGAGGCCACCTACTTTCCATTAGGCTAAGAGATAAGATCTATACAATGATCAGAACATGTTGAAAGTTAAACTTAAAAGGCAACTTTTAAACTGACTTTTGCTCAGGGTTAAAAAGCTCAATTGTTCCACATGGTGATTCAGTCGAAGAAATTCATACATCATTGCAAAAGCCAGTAGTCACATGTTTATTCAAAAATACTGAAGGGATATAAATTAAAAAATAGTTGCTCACCTCTTCATATCTGTCATTGTAGTTGGTCTTGATGGCCTCAACAAGCTTGCCAAGGGCTCCCTTGTCCTCACTAGAACAGGACAGAGAACACGTAAGCGAACTCCCCAAACTTGGGGCATATTGAAATACTGGGCGCTATAATACCAAGTGTTAAATTGAAAGGTTCTTTAAATCTTTACACTTCCATTTCGTTCCAGTGACTAATCTAATGGACTATACAAGTCCGGTCTAGTGAAATGTTGACTCGGGTGTTATTCTTTGAAACAGGCCAGGAACATTTTGCATCAGTGATCTTGGTGGGATGTCAGCATGGCTAATCAGTTAGCAAATATTCTTCACATCATCTGCAAGTTCCAATTATTACAAAAAGGTCAATGTGATCAGAAAAAATATGTAATTGCTAGTGTTGAGTTGTTGCTGCCCCAAATGTTGATACTGACATTTCCTCAACGCTGTGGTAGATTTGATTCTGCATCACACTCAACTTCCAAACCATTAGATTAAAGTCAAAGGGTTTTTATTTCCATTATATGTCAAGACATGTTCGCTTGAATGAAATGGTGCGTTATGGGTAGCGCTAAGGTATCATTTTTTTTTACTTACGGGTTAACTTGCGTGATGGCCACTGAAGTGCACGTCTTCCTGTGCACAAGCCTTCCCAACCTGGCCTTGCCTTTGATGATGCAGTAAGGGACTCCCATTTTGCGGCACAAAGCCGGGAGGAAGACGACAAGCTAGGAAGGGGAAAGGTTTACAAACATTACCACCCATTTCCAAAAAGGACATTTCTTAATCAAGGTTAAAAGCATAAGTCTACGCTTTGGGCTTTTGCTCAGGGTTAAAAAGCTCGTGTTTTAGGATCTACATGAGAGATTCAGAACAACAAAACATCACTGCAAATAACCACCTTTGGGATTCTAAACTTCAGAAAACAACGGATGGATCCAGGCTTACCTCAATAGGGTCAACGTCGTGAGCAATGACCACAAGCTGGGCCTTCTTGCTCTCTACGAGACTGGTCACAGAGTTGATACCTGAACGAGGGGAAAACCATTAACCAAGTGGCTCAATAAAAAACATCTACAGGACACACCATGGTCCAATGCTCAGGGTTAACAAAGTTAAAGTAGCTTCATTAGTTTTTCAGTTGAAGAAATTCAAAACATCACTGCAGTGAGTCTGGGCTGTTGAACCACATGATGATGGATAAGGGTGTCTCACCAGCACGCAGCACTGGTGGCCTCTTGGTGGGGGTGTCTCCCTTGCCAGCAGCCTTCTGCTCAGCTCGGGCCAGCAGCCTCACCTTCTTCTCCTGCTTGGTCTCTGGTCTGTACTTGTGGGCCAGCTTGAACAGCTGAGTGGCTGAGAGGACAGATCTAGGTTAAGTTTCACATTTGCTTGATAAATTTGTTTTCATCTTGGGAGGTCGGAGACTAATTTAATTTGGGCCAGTGCATCAGTGATCTTGGTGGGAGTCAGCATCGCTCATCAGATAGCAAATATTCTTCACATCATCTGCAAATGGACCCACTAGCAATTACGTTTTAAAGTCTCGACAGTACCTCCAATTAGCCCAAGTTCAAGATAAATCACAAGGAGAGAATAAGTGATCTATTTGAGACATTCATGGAACGCAATTTGCAAAACAAACATTTAGTGATATCTTGGGGTCGTTTTTGGGTTAATTAGGATCTTGCCCTTTTCCTCAACTGTAATATTTCCTAGTTTTCTTCAAGTTCTGAATAACAACGCTGCCTGTCTCACCGGTCTGGCGGTCCAGAGCCTGGGTGAACTGGTTGATCGCCGGGGGGACCTTCAGCCGCTTGTACAGGATGGAGCGCTGCCTCTGCAGACGCACATAGCGGGGCCACTTGACGAAGCGAGTTAAGTCACGCTTGGGCTGGATGTCCTGACCTGCGGGGTGAACCACAAGTCATCAGTACCACAAGTCAAAGTTTAAAAACATGGGTTTCATTAAAAGAGTGCATCAGAGATCTTGGTAGTAATTCGTCAACATGATTGGTTTAGATAGCAAATATTCGTTTACATCATCTGCACGGGACATGGGGTTACATTTTAAGACCCTAAACGGGTGGGTTTCTTACCAATGCCAAAGTTCTTGGGTCTCTTCTCAAACAGAGGGTTGACCACCTTCTTGGCCTCATGCTTCTTGGCCACTGAAGGGGCTGGGGCCACCTTCTTTCCCTTAGCCTTCTTCCCCTTAGGCTGAAATAAGATGTAAACACAGTGATCAGAAAATGTCGAAAATTCACAATTCAATTGCAACTCCTAAGGGCTGACTTTTGCTCAGGGTTAAAAAGCTCAATTATTCCACATAGGGGATTCAGTCGAAGAAATTCAAACATCATTGCAAAAGTCAGTAGTCACATGCTCGTTCAAATATACAAGTTCGCACTGTCCACTGAAAGGATATAAATATAAAAACGTTAAACAGTTCACCATTATCGTATCATTGTTTCTTAGTAAGCAAGACAGCTTTTAATGCTGCACGCATTTAGTGAGACGCAGTCTTGTTACGGCCTGCTACAATGAGGGGCCAATGTATGGACCAATACTTTGTTGACTGGCTATACATTTAGTACTTTGTCGAGTCCACTGGAGCAGTTTTAACCACCGACACAGCAGTGTGTGGATAACACAACACCGTAGGTGCATTAACACCATTTTGGTTGAAGTGGTGCTGGCGATGGTTGGCCGCTGCTGTAACGAGTGCTACCGTAGCGGCTACACCGATCTTGGTCAACCATCTCATCTAAACACTAAAAATATCCTTGCCATAACATACAAGTATGCTTTAGAAGGATACTCACAATATAATATCACATTATACAGGGCTCAAGTGGCAAATTGTAACGTGATGGTCATAGATGAAACCGTGAAACATTTCCGAGCTCAGAGGGCTGTTCACTCACCATGTTGGTTCAGACAGAAAGGAAGACCGTGGGATTGTGGGTAATATTTAACGTCGCCCTGAGCAGGGGGACCGCTTTAAGGAGCGCACACCGCCGCGTCACTTCCGTAAACAAGAAGCAGCTGGCTCACGTTCTAACGCTGGTTCTTCTAACCAATATCTGAATTAAATGGGCTGAAGATTGGATCAGTGTGTCCAGCGCGAAGGGGACTTATTTTTATCCATATCCAAATCAAATAGATCTTTAGCTGTTAAAATAGCTGTGCATATTTATAGAATAGGTTGATAGTAAATGCCGATACAATGTAATACGTTACTGTTATAAAACCGCATTATCGTGTTCCTTTAAAATAATCTAATAAATAACAAGAAAGCGGAGTAGTCGGCTTAGTTCGGTGGTGGTCCGCCTCGTCAGAGCTCTGCGAGGGGGGTTTGCTCCGAGGTCTGGTCGGCCCCTCGTCCGCTGGGTCTACCCACCGGGCGCCCAGGGAGTCGTGTGTTTACTGGAGGATGGGCAACACAGAGCATGATGTGACAGCTCGTTCTGGTGATTCATATGGACCCATCGTTATCCATACTCCGTTATAATACAAACAACCACTATCTTTGTAACGGTAGTGAGCAGGCAGGCCGCGGTGGTTCAGAGCTGTCTGTGTACAGCTGTAAATGGGGAGGCGATTGTTCAGATTTAGCAAGGTCTCTTATCAGCGCTGGTGTCGTGTCTGGTTTAAAAGGTCTGATAGCAGCCAGTGTAGGACAGCGATGGTTGTTTTGTCTGCTGCTTTATGCTGTTAACTGTGATATGATCTTAGTTCGCTGCTGGTCTTAGACGCCCGATTAAATGTAAATATGTTCGAACAAGACATTTGTCCACACCTGGATTCAATAGGAGAGATAACAAAGGACGAACTTCTTCAGAGATCCCAGGTGCGTTTATTTTTGGATTTCACGATTTCAAACCGATCGTGTGCCCCTCCAGCGGTCCGGTTCGGGTGATGCTCTAGCCCTTTTCGTCGCCGATCGAAGCGGCTGCAATAGGACGGGACACCTGCTACATGAGGTTGCTTTGGTTAATATTCCTCCATCCTCCTCTCTTCTCTCTTCATTGTTTTTGTAGGGAACCTGCCAATCATGTGGAGCAGTAGGGCCAAACCTCTGGGCTTGTCTACAGGTAGGAGAGAATTCATTAACAACTGGTAATTGTACACATTGTCTAAAGTTTCTGGGCTTTGGGTTATAGCTCACAACCCAGTCTTAAAAGTGTAAAGACCATTGTTTGACTCAATAATTGTCAGTTACTTGCTGACCTTGTTTTGAACTCCTCACACATGGTTCTTCACAGAGCGACTGTCCGTACGTGGGCTGCGGGGAATCCTACTGTGATCACAGCACTCTACATGCACAGGTGATATTGTCAAATCCCTCCAATTTCTACTAATTCATTGCATTCAATGGTTGTGAGACTGGATGGGGGGGGGGGTCAGAATAGTTTAGTTGCTAAGGTGTTCGACTCCCAGCAGAAAGGTGATGGGATCGACCAACCCCCTCCCAACCCTCATGTCCTCTTCCTCAAGTACCATTCCGCGGAGAGCTCAATGACTGGATGTGTTCTATTGTGCATATAAATGAACTCCTCAGGCCAAGAAGCACAACCTGACGGTCAACCTGACGACCTTCAGGGTGTGGTGCTATGTGTGTGAGAGGGAGGTGTTTCTGGAGCAGAGGCCTGCCGTCGGGCCTGCTGTAGCACAACACTGTCGATCCACAGAGCAGGTACAGCCCTCCACTGGCTTCAGTCCAGCACGCTTTCTACTGCTCTGGAGACAAACGTGTTTTCCATTTATATGTCTTGAAGGGGAAGCTTTTTGTGTTTAATGTGTGAAAACTCATCTTCCCAGGTTGCAACACCTCATTCAGCATGTCAGCATTCGTTTAAAGCAGTGCCCATCGCTGTGGCCGAAGACGATGGCTCAGAGTCAGAAGAGGATGAGCACAAACCCAGAGGTAGAGCCCACATCTTTGTAAAACTGTAGCTCTTATAACGCTTCATTTTTCACTGCTTGACTTTAGGCTCAGCAGACAGACCACGCACACATTCTGCCAGTCAGCCCCAATCATTCAATGGAGACTGCTGTTTACTCACACACACAAGAGAGCGGGGGTTATACAAACCAAGTAGCATTTTTGCAATTTTGACCGCTTTTGCTTTTGGGCCCCTTTTGTTTCTGTAATGTGTTTTTTTTCTCTCAAATTCTGTAAAATTCATACTGCATCCTATACCGTAAGCCAAAACTCTTGAAATGTTCAGGTATGGTTACCAACAACCCCCTCTAACCATAAACCCAAATGTGTGGTACTACACCCAAAGGTGGCGCTATTGTAAAAAATCATGAATTAGGCTGATTTTTCTTCAACCGATTGACCTGGACTCAAAATCTTTCAGAATATTGAATTCTCAAATCGACCGCATTTATAAAATCCTTGTCTTATTGCCCTAATTTATACTTTTCCCAACAATTTCAAAGAAAGCGCCCTAAACATTTAAAGATTCACAGGCTACAAAATAATACAGAACCTAATAATAG
>OLKM01001123.1:10000-19308 GCA_900291075.1 Melanogrammus aeglefinus | reverse complement strand
CCTTCTTCCTTAGGCTGAAATAGATGTAAACACAGTGATCAGAAATGTCGAAAATTCACAATTCTATGCAACTCCTAAGGGCTGACTTTTGCTCAGGGTTAAAAAGCTCAATTATCCACATAGGGGATTCAGTGAAGAAATTCAAACATCATGCAAAAGTCGTGTCAAATGCTCGTTCAAATATACAAGTTGCACTGTGCCATGAAAGCATATAATATAAAAACGTAAACCAGTTCACCTTATAGTATATTATTTTCTTAGTAAGCAAGAAGCTTTTATGCTGCACGATTTAGTGAGAGCAGTCTTGTTTAGGCTGCTACATGAGGGGCCAATGTATGGACAATACTTTGTTGACTGGTATAAATTTAGTACTTTGTCGAGTCCACTAGCGCAGTTTTAACCACACACAGCAGTTGTGGATAACAACACCGTTGGTGCATTACACCATTTTGGTTGAGTGGTGCTGGCGATGGTTGGCCGCTGCTGTAAGAGTGCTACGTAGCGGCTACACCGATCTTGGTCAACCATCTCATCTAAACACTAAAATATCCTTGCCATAAACATACAAGTATGCTTTAGAAGGATACTCACAATATAATAATCACATTATACAGGCTCAA
Source organism: Melanogrammus aeglefinus (assembly GCA_900291075.1). Taxonomy (NCBI): domain Eukaryota; kingdom Metazoa; phylum Chordata; class Actinopteri; order Gadiformes; family Gadidae; genus Melanogrammus; species Melanogrammus aeglefinus. The sequence goes on along the minus strand of OLKM01001123.1, from coordinate 18,688 downwards.
GTGGCAAATTGTAACGTGATGGTCTAGATGAAACCGTGAAACATTCCGAGCTCAGAGGGCTGTTCACTCACATGTTGGTTCAGACAGAAAGGAAGACCGTGGATTGTGGTAATATTAACGTCGCCCTGAGCAGGGGACCTTTAAGGAGGGACACGCGGTGTCACTTCGTAAACAAGAAGCAGCTGGCTCACGTTCTAACGCTGGTTCTTCTAACCAATATCTGAATTAAATGGGCTGAAGATTGGATCGTGTGTCCAGCGGAAGGGGCTTATTTTTTTCCATATCAAATCAATAGTTTTTAGCTGTTAAAATATCGTGCATATTTATAGAATAGGTTGATAGTAAATGCCGATACAATGTAATACGTTACTGTTATAAACCGCATTATCGTGTTCCTTTATAAATAATCTAATAATAAGAAAGCGGAGTAGTCGGCTTAGTTGGTGGTGGTCCGCCTCGTCAGAGCTCTGCGAGGGGGGTTTGCTCCGAGTCTGGTCGGCCCTCGTCCGCTGGGTTACCACCGGGGCCCAGGGATCGTGTGTTACTGGAGATGGGCAACACAGAGCATGATGTGAAGTCGTTCTGGTGATCATATGGAACCATCGTATTACCATACTCCATAGTTATAATAAAACACCACTATCTGGTAACGGTAGTGAGCAGGCAGGCCGCGGTGTTCAGAGCTGTCTGTGTACAGCTGTAATTGGGAGCCGATTGTTCAGATTTAGCAAGGTCTCTTATCGCGCTGGTGTCTGTCTGTTTAAAAGGTTGATAGCAGCCCAGTGTAGGAACAGCGATGGTTGTTTTGTCTGCTGCTTTATGTTGTTTAACTGTGATATGATTAGTTCGCTGCTGGTCTTAGACGCCCGATTAAATGTAAATATGTTCGAACAAGACATTGTCCACACCTGGATTCAATAGGAGAGGATAAAAGGACGAAACTTTTCAGAGATCCAGCGTTGCGTTGATTTATTTTTGGATTTCGATTTCACGATTCAACCGATCGTGTGCCCTCCAGCGGTCCGGTTCGGGTGATGCTCTAGCCTTTTCGTCGCCGATCGAAGCGGCTGCAATGGGACGGGACACCTGCTACATGAGGTTGCTTTTTTAATATTCCTCCATCTCCTCCTTCTCTCTTCATTGTTTTTGTAGGGACCTGCCAATTCATGTGGAGCAGTAGGCCAAAACTCTGGGTTGTCTACAGGTAGGAGAGATCCATTAACAACTGGTAATTGTACACATTGTCTAAAGTTTTGGGCTTTGGTTTATAGCTCACAACCAGTCTTAAAAGTGTAAGAACATTGTTTTGACTCAATAATTGTCAGTTACTTGCTGAACTTGTTTTGAACTCCTCACACATGGTCTTCTCAGAGCGACTGTCGTACTGGGCTGCCGGGTAATCCTACTGTGATCACAGCACTCTACAATGCACAGTGATATTGTCAAATCCTCCAATTTTACTAATTCATATGCATTAATGGTTGTGGAGACTGGATGGGGGGGGGGGGGGTAGAAGTAGTTTAGTTGCTAGGTTTGACTCAGCAGAAAGGCGATGGGATCGACCAACCCCTCCACCTCATGTCCTCTTCCTCAAGTACCATTCCGCGGAGAGCTCAATGACTGGATGTGTTCTATTGTGCATATAATGAACTCCTCAGGCAAGAAGCACAACTGACGGTCAACCTGACGACCTTCAGGGTGTGGTGCTATGTGTGTGAGAGGGAGGTGTTTCTGGAGCAGAGGTCTCGTCGGGCCTGCTGTGGACAACACTGTCGATCCACAGAGCAGGTACGCCTCCACTGGCTTCAGTTTCAGCAGCGCCTTTCTATTTACTGCTCTGGAGACAAGTGTGTCCGCTTTATCCTGACACTTTTCCATATGTCTTTGAAGGGGAAGCTTTTTGTGTTTAATGTGTGAAAACTCATCTCTCCAGGTTGCACACCTCATTCCAGCATGTCAGCATTCGTTTAAAGCAGTGGCCCATCGCTGTGGCCGAAGACGATGGCTCAGAGTCAGAAGAGGATACGCAAACCCCAGAGGTAGAGCCAACATCTTTGTTAAAGCTCTTTTAAAACGCTTCATTTTTACTGTTGACTTTAGGCTCAGCAGACAGCCATGCACACATTCTGCCAGTCAACCCAACCATTCAATGGAGACTGCTGTTTACTCACACACACAAGAGGCGGGGTTATACAAAACCAGATAGCTTTTTGCAATTTTGACCCCTTTTGTTTCTGTAATGTGTTTGTTTTCTCTCAAATTCGTAAAATTCATAAATGCACCCTATAACGTTAAGCCAAAACTCTTGAATGTTCAGGTATGGTTACCAATAACCCCTCTACCCATAAACCCAAATGTGTGTACTACACCCAAAGGTGGCGCTATTGTAAAAAATCATGAATTAGGCTGGTTTCTCTTCACCCGATTGACCTGGACTCAAAATTCTTTCAGAATATTAATCTCTAGAATTTATAACATTTATAATATCCTTGTCTTATGCCCTAAAAATGTATACTTTTCCCCACAATTTCAAAGTAAAGCTAAACATGATAAAAAGATTCACAGGCTACAAAAATAATCAGAAATTCACTAAAATCGCCACTAGACTAGGCCTCACAAAAATCATCGAACAGAATTTGTTTTACTTAGTTCTATTGGAGAAATATTGGCCAATAAAGTTGGAGCAGTTAGCCCATTTTTCTTATATGACCATTTTGTTATTGTATAAAAAAACATACAACTATTATTAGGTGGATACCAATACCCCCAACTACCCATAAACCCAAATTGTGGTACTGCACCCAAAGGTGGCGCTTTTTAAAATAATTATGAACTAGCCTTATTTCTCCTTACGAGATTGACCTGGACTCAAAATTCCTTCATCATATTAATCTCTAAAATCAGATGCCTCTTTTTCACCCCGGTCTTCTGCTCTAAAAATGTTTACTTTTCCCACAATTTTCATAGAAAAGCCAAACGTCCACAGTCTCAAACCATTTTGCCTATATGGCCATTTTGTTATTCTATAACTACCATATCATAAGGTGGATACCATTAACAGTGCACATTTTCAGATCAGTACTCTTTTAAGAAAGCCCTTAATTCTCTTGTGAAATGTGTGCTTTGAGTTTTCTTGATGTTGTGTGCTTGTGATATTTTCACCCTGTGAATGAGACTTCATGCAGTTTAGGAATGTCAGTGGCTTAATGGGAAAATGCCCATTCGGCCATTGCCACTCATTTAAGAAACACAACATTGAACAGCACCTGAAATTCTTTAGGCTATCAACATTCCGGCTCATTAGTTTCCAAGAATCTGACTGCCAAGACACAGTATGGCATTAAGGGGAACTTCTTCGTTAACCATTTTTCCTTAAGGTCATAATGACCTTTCAGGTATTTGCTTTTAAGAAAGCCCTTAATTCATTTGAGAAATGTTTGCTTGGAGTTTCCTGGATGTTGTGTGCTTTTCAGTAGACATTTTGCATGTGAATGAGGCTACATTTCATGTTTGTCAGTGTCTCAATGGGATAATGCCTTGTACTGGTGATCCTTAGTTTGAGAGTTCAAATCCCCATTAGACAATAATGAACATACTGAACGTGACATTCGGCCATTGCTCTGCAGCCCAGTCACCTGAAAGCCGAGGCACAGTACGGCATTAAGGGAAACATCTTTCCTTCATAATTATGTTATATTTATATATCTTCCATTAGTGTGTTCTTGACTTTTCATTTTGCTCGGACCCTGTTAATTACCGCTTGCGGTTATATTTTTTTGTTGTTGCTGTCCAAACAAAGACAACTTTACACCACTCAAAATACCAACTTACATTTATTTGAGACAAATCAAGACGAAATAGACAATAGACAAAATTAAAACCTTGCAATACCCTCTAGGGCGTATATCTGGTGGATTTCATTCATGTCTTTGTGCTACTTGTTTTTTACAGGATTAACTGGAATGAAAAATATAGGAAACTCCTGCTATATGAACGCTGCTCTTCAAGCATTATCCAACTGGTGAGGTCACTTTCTACATCTACAGTAGCCATGACCCGTGTGCGCTATGTTTATCTCTAGTAGCCATGACTCTAGTGGCCATGTTAATCATCTACAGTAACCATGACTCTAGTGTGTGCTATGTTTATCATCTACAGTAACCATGACTCTAGTGTGTGCTATGTTTATCATCTACAGTAACCATGACTCCAGTGTGTGCTATGTTTATCATCTACAGTAACCATGACTCTAGTGTGTGCAATGTTTATCATCTACAGTAACCATGACTCTAGTGTGTGCAATGTTTATCCATTAGATCCAACGTCCGTCAGCTGAAATGGTCTTTCCTTCTTCCTCAGTCCTCCTCTCACGCAGTTCTTCCTGGACTGTAGTGGGCTCGTCCGAACCGACAAAAAGCCAGCTCTTTGTAAGAGCTACTACAAACTTATCTCTGAACTCTGGCATAAGAAACGGTAAAGTATAGTTTAAACCTGAAGTTACAACGCCACTGTCTTGGGGTGGAGGGGGAGGTAACAATGTTAAAAGATAAATGATCGACGAGCAAGTTGTGGGTGACCAATAAAGGACCGGAAACAACATGATGGTGAACATGGGTTTACTGGGGCACTGGTGAACATAAGACATAAAAGCATATATTTAGATTTGCATTTCGGGGATCTAGCAGATGTTTTTATCCGAAGTGACTTACAACCATTCATCCAAACATTCATACACAGACGGCAAGCACGCAGGGCGCCAGGCAGCTCGTCAGGACCTGTTAGGGTTTAGGTGTCTTATTCAGGGACATCTCGACACTCAGATAGGTGCCGGGGGATCGAACTAGCAACCTTCCGGTTACATGTCAAGTCGCTCTACCTCCTGAGTTACTGCATTATGATACCAAAGGATCTGGCAATCCTATCAACCTCTCACCAGCGAACACAATCAAGGTTACCCTCAGCAGACCAAAGAGAGAGAGAGTTAGCAAAGCAGGCTTTTAAATGTGTGGCAGGCCACCTCTGGCTGGGAGCTGGTGGGTAGAGGTGTGATGATGATCAATGTGGTTACAACAAGACAGCAGCACACAGCCAGTGGCCGTCACGCCTTACCTTTTTAAATGGAAGAATGAGCTTATCTACATATTTCATGATATTCCGTATGTGCCGAACTCCTGATCAATTCAAATATTCTCTCTCTTTGGCTTCCAGACCCAGTTATGTTGTCCCGACCAGTTTGTCCCATGGCATCAAACTGGTCAACCCAATGTTCCGTGGTTATGCCCAGCAGGTACAGCCTGATCCATTATTTAGTCTTGTCTTGTGTCCACGAATTTCTTGCTCAATATTGTGCTACAATTTTGGTATGCTCAATACTAGGAACATCCAAACAATTGAATGTTGAGGGGGACGGCCTGATTGGTTAAGGCAACGATAAAAGTGAATGGAAAGTAATGGACAGGATGACGGAGAGACACATGGTGGATGCCACTGAGTTCTACGTGAGTCCCTGGGGTGGTGACGGGGTCCTCTGCCCCCCCCCGCAGGACACCCAGGAGTTCTTGCGCTGCCTGATGGACCAGCTCCACGAGGAGCTGAAGGAGCCGCTGTCAGAGAGCTGCGAGGCCGGCGACGAAAGCGGCGACGACCCCAGCGACCACAGGGACCCCGGCGGCGCCGAGCGCCCCCCGTCGGAGGACGAGTTCCTGTCCTGCGACTCGGGCTCCAGCAGCGACCGCGGCGAGGGCGGGAGCCCGGGGGGCCCCGACGACCCCGACGGGGGGCGGGCCCCGGCGGCGGCGGCGGGCGGGCCGATCTCGGTGAAGGAGCGGCTGAAGGAGAGGAGGGTCTCTGGGGCCCCGCTGCGGGGGGGCTCCCAGGAGATGGACGAGGACGCCGACGTGGACACGGCGGCGGAGCTGCGGCGGGAGGCCCTTGGGGCGGAGGCCCCCAAGGCGGGGCCCGGCGCCCAGGAGCCGGGGTCTTTGGGGACGGCCGAGGTCCAGAGCCAGGAGGACAAGCAGCCTGAGGGCAGCGCAGGGCAGACTCACAGCAGCAGCACGGCAGGTAACACAGCGCACACACAGGAGGATAAAGACCGCGATGAAGCAGGTGGATCCTCCTCACTGGGGGGCTGGGGACCCAGCCCAGGGAGATGAGAGGACCCCTGGGAGCAGCTGGGCGAGGGCTCCCAGACACTGAGGGCCATAGAGCAGTGCAGCACTTTGAGGAGATCGACACAACACATTGTGGCGGCGTAACCAGAAGGGTGCTAGTTCGATCCCCGGCTCCTCCTAGCTGAGTGTTGAGGTGTCCCTGAGCGAGACAGCCCCCCCTCACTGCTCCTGACGTGCTGGCTGTCGCCCTGCGTGGTTGACACCACCATCAGTGTTTGAATATGTGCTTGAACATTGTAAAGCGCCTTGAGTGCCCACCGGTTAAAAAAGCGCTGCATAAATGCAGTCAATTTACCACATTTACCATTGTCGGTATACTATTACAACCACTGTGTACACGTATAGTTATTTTCCATTAGGGCACTCAATAACAATGGCAATTAATAATGAATATACGTGTGCATTAGTGTTGTTCCGTTGGTCTTCCATCCATAACGCTTTTAATGGATAGAATGGAGTCTACTTTTATTGTATCACTTGTTGTAGTTGTAGTGTAAGTGTTTTGCAAAATAATGCTACTGCATTGTAGCTCCAGTCACATATCCTGCTCCAGCATATCCTCTCTGCCAGCAGGCCGTCTCCCAGAGCCAAACAACGAGACGTTGATGCCACAGAACCCGTCCCAACCCAGCAGCCCTGTACGCACCCTGCAGGACCTGCACCCCAAGGTGTCCTGTAGCCCCCCCTGCTCCAGCCCCCTGCACTCGGCCTACTCCTTCAAGAAAGGTCTGCAAACTGATCCAAACTGGAGACGTTGATGGGTCTTGTCCAGTTGTTGAACCCCAGAGTACTGTCCCCCTCTCTCCCACCCGCCGCCTGTTGCACCGCTAGCTGCCTGACGTTTACAGCAGGTCCTTTATCCAGGGCGACCTGCCGGCGAGGCGCACAACGCACCCGCTTTACTGCCAACAACGGAAAACTAAAAACTGTTCAGTGCAGCTAAAGAAATGAGACATGTTTTTGTGCGTAATAGTGTGTGTACTACCTCTTCTAATCCTCCCTCCTGTTGTCCTAACTGCTCCTGGCGGGTTCTCCTCCTCAGCCCAGCTGCTGTTCGGGGGGAGGAAGAGGAAACCGTCCCGCTACCGCAGCGTCATCTCGGACATCTTCGACGGCTCCATCCTCAGTCTGGTCCAGTGTCTGACGTGTGACAGGGTGAGGTTCTTCTCAGTCTGGTCCAGTGTCTGACGTGTGACAGGGTGAGGTTCTTCTCAGTCTGGTCCAGGGTCTGACGTGTGACAGGGTGAGGTTCTTCTCAGTCTGGTCCAGTGTCTGACGTGTGACAGGGTGAGGTTCTTCTCAGTCTGGTCCAGTGTCTGACGTGTGACAGGGTGAGGTTCTTCTCAGTCTGGTCCAGGGTCTGACGTGTCGTGTGACAGGGTGAGGTTCTTAGTCTGGTCCAGTGTCTGACGTTTGACAGGGTGAGGTTCTTCTCAGTCTGGTCCAGGGTCTGACGTGTCGTAGGACAGGGTGAGGTTCTTCTCAGTCTGGTCCAGGGTCTGACGTGTGACAGGGTGAGGTTCTCAGTCTGGTCCAGGGTCTGACGTATCGTGTGACAGGGTGAGGTTCTTCTCAGTCTGGTCCAGGGTCTGACGTGTGACAGGGTGAGGTTCTTCTCAGTCTGGTCCAGTGTCTGACGTGTGACAGGGTGAGGTTCTTCTCAGTCTGGTCCAGTGTCTGACGTGTGACAGGGTGAGGTTCTCAGTCTGGTCCAGGGTCTGACGTGTGACAGGGTGAGGTTCTCAGTCTGGTCCAGTATCTGACGTGTGACAGGGTGAGGTTCTCAGTCTGGTCCAGGGTCTGACGTGTCGTGTGACAGGGTGAGGTTCTTCTCAGTCTGGTCCAGGGTCTGGCGTGTCGTGTGACAGGGTGAGGTTCTCAGTCTGGTCCAGGGTCTGACGTGTGACAGGGTGAGGTTCTTCTCAGTCTGGTCCAGGGTCTGACGTGTGACAGGGTGAGGTTCTTCTCAGTCTGGTCCAGGGTCTGACGTGTGACAGGGTGAGGTTCTTCTCAGTCTGGTCCAGGGTCTGACGTGTCGTGTGACAGGGTGAGGTTCTTCTCAGTCTGGTCCAGGGTCTGACGTGTGACAGGGTGAGGTTCTCAGTCTGGTCCAGGGTCTGACGTGTGACAGGGTGAGGTTCTCAGTCTGGTCCAGGGTCTGACGTGTGACAGGGTGAGGTTCAGTTCAGTTACTTCACCACCAGGGGGAGCGGTGAGCTACTGGTACATTTCTTCAGGCCTGATCATATGTTACTATTACTGGTCACGTGTTCTGATTCTTATGAATGACCTGCACTCTGCTGGGCCAGCCCGCCTCTCACCTAATCATTTAAAAATAATATTTGGTATCTTATCTCAATTGTTTTTACATGCACTCAAATTTGATCAAGAATATATTTTTTGAAGTAGAATATAAATGCCATGGATGGTACTAATCACGCCTACACCCCACTAACTCCGCCCACTGAACCTTAAAATCAAAGGTGTCCCTCAAAGCTCTGGTTGTAGTCTTCAT
>OLKM01001123.1:0-5000 GCA_900291075.1 Melanogrammus aeglefinus | reverse complement strand
ACGGAGGTAACACACTCTGTGACTGTTGTCCTCAGAGCCCCCCGGCCCCATCGACAACAGTAAGATCGGCCACATGAAGGGGGGACACGTACAGCTCAAACAAGGTGAGTCTTCAGTGGGGCGGGGGGGTGCTGTTGAGCTGCTTGGTCAACTCGCTGGTTCTCCTGGTTGACTGAGGCCTCGAGCATCACCTAACCCCAACCGTTGATCCCACCGGGTCAGACTCATACTTAGGAGAGGTAATTCAATATTTTTCAGATGTTTCACATTTTTTACTTATTGCCCTCTGGTTCTAGGTTTCATTAGATCATTTGTATTTTTATAAAGTCAATTAGTAAGACAAACCGGAGGAACCGAACGGAACACATCTCTCTCCCGACGGCTTTGTCCGATCAGAGGCTCAGAGTGCGGCCCAGGACTCGCGCATGACTCGCTGGAGCCACAAACCAGCGTCCTCCAGGCTGGAGCCTTGTTTAGCCAGAGTCCTCCAGGCTGGAGCCTTGTTTAGCCAGAGTCCTCCAGGCTGGAGCCTTGTTTAACCAGAGTCCTCCAGGCTGGAGCCTTGTTTAGCCAGAGTCCTCCAGGCTGGAGCCTTGTTTAGCCAGAGTCCTCCAGGCTGGAGCCTTGTTTAACCAGAGTCCTCCAGGCTGGAGCCTTGTTTAGCCAGAGTCCTCCAGGCTGGAGCCTTGTTTAGCCAGAGTCCTCCAGGCTGGAGCCTTGTTTAACCAGAGTCCTCCAGGCTGGAGCCTTGTTTAGCCAGAGTCCTCCAGGCTGGAGCCTTGTTTAACCAGAGTCCTCCAGGCTGGACACTTGTTTAACCAGAGTCCTCCAGGCTGGAGCCACAAACCAGCGTCCTCCAGGCTGGAGCCTTGCTTAACCAGAGTCCTCCAGGCTGGAGCCTTGTTTAGCCAGAGTCCTCCAGGCTGGAGCCTTGTTTAGCCAGAGTCCTCCAGGCTGGAGCCTTGTTTAACCAGAGTCCTCCAGGCTGGAGCCTTGTTTAACCAGAGTCCTCCAGGCTGGAGCCTTGTTTAACCAGAGTCCTCCAGGCTGGAGCCTTGTTTAACCAGAGTCCTCCAGGCTGGAGCCTTGTTTAACCAGAGTCCTCCAGGCTGGAGCCTTGTTTAGCCAGAGTCCTCCAGGCTTGAGCCTTGTTTAGCCAGAGTCCTCCAGGCTGGATCTCTGTGTTGTAAGCTCGTGTCTGGGTGATGCTGTTTCCATCCAAGGTGCGGACTATGGGCAGATCTCTGAGGAGACCTGGCTGTACCTGTTGGGGCTCTATGGCGGGGGGCCGGAGATCGCCGTGAGGCAGACGGTGGCCCCTGTTGGTCAGGACATGCAGCAGCGGGAGAGGAAGATCGAGGCGGAGACCAGATCTCTTTAAGGTTGGGACATATGAGCTGAAAGACTGGCTTCCCTAAACTTATGTACCTAACACCTGAACACCTCGTCCCTCATACATCATCCGCTTATCCGGGGTCGAGGTCGCGAGGGGCAGCAGCTTTCAGCAGGGGCCGCCCGAGACTTCCCTTCCCGCGAGCCACGTTGACCAGCTACTGACGGGGGGATCCCGAGGCGTTCCCAGGCCAGTTTGGATATCAATCTCTTCCACCTAGTCCTGGTCTTCCCGAGGTTCTCCTCCCCACTGTTCGTGCTTGAACACACCTCCCCAGGAGGCGCAGTGGGCATCTACCAGAACCGACACCTCAATGACTCCTTCTAAGCAAAGGCAGCAGCGGCTCTAATCTGAGCTCCTCAGGACGACTGAAACTTTCTCACCCTATCCCTAAGGGCAGAAGCCAGCCACCCTCCTGAGAAGAAAACCATCTCGGCTGCTGTACCCGTGATTTCGGTCCTTTCGGTCATCACCCATCCCTCGATGACATAGTGAGGATAGAACGCAAGATTGACCGATAATCGGGCTTTGCCTTGCGGCTCAAGCTCTCTTTTCGTCCTCACACGGTGCGTGAAGGCGAAACGCAATACGCTCCCGCTAGCTCGATTTCTCCGGCCAATCTCACGCTCATCGGTTTACCCCTCACTCGCGAACAAGGACCCCCAGGTATTGAAACTCTTCACTCATTTCCTTACCGGGAAGGCAACCACTCCTGCTAAGCAGTCTGCCTCAGTTTAGAGTCGCTGATTTCCTCATCTTTTACAATTTAGGGCATTAGCAGCGCCTGTCATCCAAATGACTTAAGATACATTTAACATAAGAAGGTGAAATCGCTGTGGAACCAGTAAGGGATGTTGATAGAACCAAGTGTTTCACAGCACTACAATCGCTTAGGTTTACCCATTCCCGTGCTACAACCAAAGCTGAGCTCTGGATAAGATGCTACACAGATGCTAAGTACTATTTTAAGTGCCAGCCAGGACACAAGTGCGTCAGAGGGTGGTGGGAGGGGTGACTATCTGTTGGCAATTCCTTTACCGATTATATTGCGTCTAAGACAGATGAGATTTCCAAACGCAAAAAGCATCGATACTTGTGGACAATTACGGTCAAATATATTTGTAATAATAGTACAAACAACGATACATCACAACCTGCATCCACAAACAATAGAATAGGCATACCATACAATAATCCGAGGCCTGAGATGGGAGTTCGCCCTGCAAACAAAGCACAAAGGTTATCATTTTAGACTACCCTTAAGAAGAGCATTGTGGCAAGACCATACACGGAATAGCAAACAAAGTCTTAAGTTCATAAAAGGTAACAACATGTGGATTTTTTCCATCGCCACTATGCAGAGCCAGGGTTGAACTTCTGAGAACAGGTGAGTCTTGAGTCTATTGCAGAAGCTGGTGGGCGACTCTGCGGCCTGGAGGGTTTCCGCTGAGAGCTTCCTTCCACATCTCCGGCGGGTAGTACAGAGAAGAGTTGTGACTTTGAGGATCAATCTTTGCTAGCTCTTAGCGTATGGCTGTACCAGACGTCAGCTGTAGTTCAGCGGTAGTGCTTCGGGCTTGGGGTGTGTGTGGTTAGACCAACCGCTTGGGGGTCGTCAGGGGCATTTCCCTATGGCCGCCTTGTAGGCCAGTACCCTCCTTCGTGGAATCGGAATATGAGCTACTTGCCAGGGAGCCAGTTTGAGAGTCCCGGAAAAGGGGGTCACATGCGTAAAGGGATATGCAAAGGTTTATTTCACGCAGGCCGGGGAAGTTGCAGTTGTCGAGGCGGGAGATAGACTCACGCTTTGGACCGGAATGACACTGCTTCTTGGGAGGCAACACCACACCACACCCCGCCACACACACACAACACACACACACAAACACACACACACACCACACCACACAACACACACACACCACACCACACCACACACACACACACACACACACACACCACACACACAACAGTTTGACATCATCCACATTTACTGGAAACCTTGGCTATAATGGGTTCTGGAGACAGATGTTTTCCTCTACCATTGTTGGCATGGTCGACCACTCATGCCTCTCAGAAATAGAGAAAACCCACAGCCATGTGTGAGAGCAGAAACAACAGTAGATGTAAAAAATATTCAGTATGTTGCAGCGATACTTTGTGTTAAAGTACTGGGTATGGTATTTGATTCCCATTCCTTCTCTTGCAGGTGATGGCTTCTCTTCTCCTTGGCCTCACACGGAGCGGACACGTCTGTCGCACAGAGCCATAGTCAGCGAGGTGGATCACCAGATGGCTGGGCCTCCGCGCACAAGCCGTGTCAGTGAGCACTTGAAGTATACGCCAATCGTTGTATTGCTTCCAAGAAGGGCAGAACAAATACTGAATGTTACATCTGGAGTTAAGAAACGTGTGCAATGTCATTCTCTCATTTGACAAATGTTGAAATAGTCTGGTAGCATCGTGTGTGGAGCAGGATAATGTTCACTTCAGCGACAGTCGATTGACTTTCTAGTTTCACACTCTGGTGTCAGATGAAGACGACACAAGGTATGCAACCATTAAAGCATAGAAAACTTGTAACTTTGTTTAGTTTGCATTAACTGAATCATTTACCACCCATTTCCACAAACCCTCTACCCCGATGGACTGGGAGGGCCTGGAGGGCGAGGTTGAAATTAAGAGGACCGTATAGGTCCAATGTTGGGAGTATGCTCCTTGGTACTACAGTTTCATTTAGGTTTCAGTCTGATTTAGAGCTCTATTGTTTGCTTGAACAAGAAATATATTTGGACAATTATGCAATGACAAATAAGCTATGCCCAAAAAATAGTAACGATAATACCATTTGCCGGTGCCAAAGATTTATTGGATAGATGAGATGTAACCAAGTGCCTAATTGCATGCCCAAGGTTAGATTTATCTCCAGGCAGGCATAAATTCCCGGGGTGACCCCTGTACCTCTTGGTTAAATACTCAATAAATTAAGTAGTTTAAATTATAGTTAATAATGATAATTATAACTATTTGGAGACAGGTTTTAGAAAAAACCTAGGCAAAAATTGTTACCGCTGTCTCATTAATCTGGAGATCTTTCCTGTCTTTTTAAAGGGGACATATTATGGAATTTTCACACACGTAACATTAGTAATTTGAGTTCCAGAAAACCCATGTTTTTGAAGTGGTGGGATTATAGCCCTTTTATCCTTTAGGGAAAAAAATCTTACGTATCCTCTGTGTAGTCTTAGAATGGGTGTTTTGTGCTGTAGTTTATGAATGGCTGTGATTGCAATGAGCTGTCCGGATAAACAACAGATGAGAAGAAGGGGTTGTTGGTTTGCCGGACCTCTGGAGTCTTATCTATATAATATATATTAATATTACTATATGAGTATTTTATAGATATATCTAATATAGGAAAAGGATGTTGCGCGATTAATCCAGAAAGGACTGTGTCCTGACCCGTCTGGTATTCAAAGTAAAGAACTTGGTGGGGGGATAATCTCCGGAATGGTTGAGAAATTGGGGGAAAGGACTTTGGTTGATCTCCTGAAGGTCCAATGAACCTGGCAATGGAAGAAAGGGATGTACTGGGAGTGAATGAGAC
>OLKM01001122.1:168241-170371 GCA_900291075.1 Melanogrammus aeglefinus | reverse complement strand
GCTCCATCACAAACGATATGCCATTCGTCTAACCTCTCTCTCTCTCTGCTCTCCGCTCTCCGCCCTCCAGGGTCCCGGGGCTCCTACGCGCCAGCAAGCCAGGACCTCTCCGGCCCCTGGGCTCCCCGGAGCACCACATAGACCCCATCTATGAGGAGCGCGTCTACCACAACAAGGGCCCGATGAGAAGCCTGAACCAGAGCCAGGGGTCCGACGGGGGGGGCCCCTACCGCAACAACACCGGTAAGACACTGCATCGACAAGACATTGCTGTTGTTGTTGCGAAAGTGTTTATCGGCCACACTTGTAAACAGACCTGCGAGGCAATCAAAGTCGTCTTTCATTGTGAGCTAGCATATTGTGACATTTAGCTAATATGACGCGCTAAAGAGACGATTATTGCATTAGATAAATGCATGAGTGATTATAAAAGAATACTACTCATAATAACAATGATAAAAAAGTGAAATATGTATAAACCAATATTTAGATCCACTTGAATACATCTTCATACAAAATACACATGACTTGCCACATAAAGTGCACAAATTGCACATGAGGGACCACGTTTAGCCTTTGAAGCCTAATTCGTGGCGCTCTAAGCCAAGGTTCGTTGCATAGCTTGTCACAATGTTTTCATTGCTTTCCTAAACTCCTCTTCATTGCATTCAAATAATATGATGACGTAAGTAACTTGCCTACTGTGTGCACAAAGCGAACACACTGTTATTTAGCATTTACTTTGACTGTAATCTGCAGATTAAACAGACCCATAAAAAGCATATTCAGCGACAGCTACTTACATCTATTGATTCAATTGCAGAATTTGACTTCCTCGCTTTGGGAAAAAAAAAGAGAATAGATTGTTGTGTTTACTTTGTAACACCCACACTCATCAGCATTTCAACAGAAATCTAATCAAAGCCTAATAAAAACGCTAATGAAAGATTTAATCTCCCAAGACGCCATCCAAAATCAACTGTCCTTGGCCAAAGGGATACCTGGAAACTGAAACGGCACGAGTTAACGGCATGCTAGCAAACCGCATTCAAGGTTTTCCTATAGTCTCCACTGTGGCCCGGGAACAACGCCGAATGTTTAGCCGGCGTGAAGTGATCGATCCCGGGCATCGTTGGTCCGAGAGGTGCGCGGGTACGGAGACAGTGTGCTCTTGAAACCTTATGAACTACCATGGCGACGGCGCCGGCTGTCTAATGGGAATTCACAGTTCTAGGGATGATGACGGCACATAATGAAGTGATAAGGATTATGCTGACACGAGGAGCGGTAACTCATTAATTATGTCACAGTGTCTTTTGTAGGCCCTGGCAGCCGCACATTATATGTTCATTATGCTGGCGTGGATCAAAGTAATTAATGCAATAAGTCATCGCTTTCGTGTACGCTCTCGCTGCGGCGGATATCAATTTCTCCGAAAGCAAACTGGTGATGCAGGGCCTGTAGACGGCGGCTATGTTTGTGCAACAAATTGGGTAGATGGGCCTTGAGTTCACACACACACACACACACACACACACACACACACACACACACACACACACACACACACACACATGCACACAACATGCACAAACACACACACACATACACAAACACGCATTCACTTGGCGTTTACAGATGCTTGTTTTTTTTGTGTGTATGCGCATTCATGCATGTGTTTGGATTTGTGTATTCATGTGTGTGTGTGTGTGTGTGTGTGTGTGTGTGTGTGTGTGTGTGTGTGTGTGTGTGTGTGTGTGTGTGCGTGCGCATAAGGGTGCATTGTGTGTATAGGTAGATAGTTCAACATGAATGTATGCAGTCATTCCGGCACTAAACCAGGCCACTGCCTCAGAGGACTGCAGGTTAATGTGGTCTATTTCAAGCTATTACTGCTGCATTGTTAATGCAACATACACACACACACACACACACACACACACACACACACACACACACACACACACACACACACACACACACACACACACACACACACACACACACATACACACAGAAACACAATGCTACAGATGTATAGTATCCATACTTTGAAAGGATAATCCTTGTAGACACAGCGTCTGCTGTGATTCTTTATTCTAAAGGTTCAAACAAGCATTATTGTTTGAA
>OLKM01001122.1:160741-163241 GCA_900291075.1 Melanogrammus aeglefinus | reverse complement strand
GAGAGGAGAGAGAAGAGAGAGAGAGAGAGAGAGAGAGAGAGAGAGAGAGAGAGAGAGAGAGAGGGAGAGAGAGAGGTCCCACGTGAAACGAAATGAATTAACTGAAATGTGATCAAATGGATGGATGGGTTGTGGGATGAGTGACGTGTGTGGTAGGAGTGAGGATGTGGTCCAGACAGGGCTGTAGAGATGGGCCTCTGGGAAGTGTAAGAAAATATTTGAAATTATTTGAAAAATTGGATGAGCAGCGAGATGAATAGGCAGAGATCTGATGTATGGGCGGTGTTCTGTATGGGCGGTGTTCTGTATGGGCGGTGTTCTGTATGGGCGGTGGTCTGTATGGGCGGTGTCCTGTATGGGCGGTGTCCTGTATGGGCGGTGTCCTGTATGGGCGGTGTTCTGTATGGGCGGTGTCCTGTATGGGCGGTGTTCTGTATGGGTGGTGTCCTGTATGGGCGGTGTTCTGTATGGGCGGTTTTCTGTATGGGCGGTGTTCTGTATGGGTGGTGTTCTGTATGGGCGGTGTTCTGTATGGGCGGTGTCCTGTATGGGCGGTGTCCTGTATGGGTGGTGTTCTGTATGGGCGGTGTTCTGTATGGGCGGTGTCCTGATGGTTGGATGGATGGTTGAGGGTCGTTCATTGCGTTGGTTCTGTTTGGTCTGACACATGGTGCACATGCACCATTTGGCTTCAACACGCCAGAGCAAGGGAGTGCAAAGAGGAGGAAACGAAACATGATTCATTTTCTCCTCTACCACTTCTCAACATCTTTTGCATAAACCTTCCAGACCAATGCTGAGTAGATTGTTTATTTTGTGTGTGTGTGTGTGCGTGTGTGTGTGTGTGTGTGTGTGTGTGTGTGTGTGTGTGTGTGTGTGTGTGTGTGTGTGTGTGTGCGTGTGCGTGTGCGTGTGTGTGTGTGTTTTAACACTAGGACAATAGTGTTTTATTTCATTAAAATTAACATTACTGATAGTTTGCTTTATGCACACTCACTGGACACACACACACTCAGACTGGACACACACACACACACGCACACACACTTGTCACACACGCACACACTCACACACACACACACACACACACACACACACACACACACACACACACACACACTTGTCATACACACACACACACACACACACACACACACACACACACACACACACACACACACACACACACACACACACACACACACACACACACACACACACACACACACACACTTGTCACACACAAATGCACTCACATTTCAACATTAAAAAGCATACATGCATCTCTCTGCCAGGCAACAGGAGTCCCAAAGGTCAAGCCATCAGACAGAAAACACCGTTACCAGAGCAAAGATTAATACACTGGCAATCCATGGCAGAAGGGAGGGAGGGAAGGATGGACTGGCGAGCTGGAAGTGCAAAAGGGAAAATGGAATTTATACAGAGAATAAAAGAGATAAAAAGCCCGAACTATTAATTTGCCCTTTTTTTTATTTAACTCTTGTCTGTTTGCCTGGAATTGACTCCTTTTTTTCTCTTCTTTTTCCCTTACTCTGGCCTTGTTTTCCCCTCCTTCATCTATCTGTATATACTTCCTATATCCAATCTCTCTTCCTGACCTTTCTTTACATTTCTCATTATTTTCCTTCACTGTCACTATCTTTCCCCGTCCATCTTTCTCTTCGCTTATTCACCCCTTTGCTCATTCCGGTGGTCAGTACTTTTTCCTGAAGTCGAGTGTGGGCCAGATATGAGACTCTCTCTCTCTCTCTCTCTCTCTCTCTCTCTCTCTCTCTCTCTCTCTCTCTCTCTCTCTCTCTCTCTCTCTCTCTCTCTCTCTCTCTCTCTCTCTCTGTCTCTCTGCCATAACTCCCTATGCATCTCCCCATCTCTCTGCATCGCTCTCTCTCTCTCTCTCTCTCTCTCTCTCTCTCTCTCTCTCTCTCTCTCTCTCTCTCTCTCTCTCTCTCTCTCTCTCTCTCTCTCTCTCCTCTCTCCTCTCTCTCTCTTCTCTCTCTCTCTCTGTCTGTGTATCTCACTATATTCGATCACTGCCTCTCTCTCTCCTCTCTCTCTCTCTCTCTCTGTCTGTGTATCTCACTATATTCGATCACTGCCTCCCTCCCTCCCCCTCTTCTATCCTACTTCCCCCCTCTCTCCCCTCTCTCCCCTCTCTCACCTCTGTCTCTCTCTGTCTGTTTCTCACTTTCTTCTGTTTCTGCCACACTTCCCCTCCCTGTCTCTGTTTTTCTCTATCTCCTACCCCCCTCTCTCTCCCCCACATCACACCCCCACCTTTCTTTCTCTCTGGCTATCTGTCTGTATGTCACTATATTCTCTCCCCCCCTCCCCCTTCTCCCCCTTCTCCCTCTCTCTCCCTCCACCTGTGTCTCGGAGGACAGCCTGCTCTGGGGGTCCGGATAACACTGTGCGTGGCTTGGTCCCCTGGGGCCCTTGGGATCCTAATGAGACATTGAGGCACAGGGAGGATAGCTATTGC
>OLKM01001122.1:128241-153241 GCA_900291075.1 Melanogrammus aeglefinus | reverse complement strand
GGTCTGGATGTTAGGACTCAGTTTGAGTTGGTTGGTTGAGCTGGTGGAGCTTTCTTTTGAATAGGGTTGGCCGTGCTCTGACACACTGTAAGAAGAAAAGGCAATTGATCACATTCTTGAAATTCCTCTCTCTCTCTCTCTCTCTCTCTCTCTCTCTCTCTCTCTCTCTCTCTCTCTCTCTCTCTCTCTCTCTCTCTCTCTCTCTCTCTCTCTCTCTCTCTCTCTCTCTCTCTCTCTCTGTCTCTCTGTCTCTCTCAAGAGAATAGAATAAAAGTGAATAAAAACGAACAGAAAAAAGCAAGCTTTGACAAGGTCGGACACTTACAAACCATAATACTCTGGCAGTAGAGACACGAGGGACGCAGCAGAATGTCTCTGGGGGTCTTTCTTAGACCAGGGTCTATTATCAGCAGGCCTTTCAGTAAGTCTATTAACCCATGAGGACATCCTCCGTTTCCTCCAGATAGAACTGCATTTGGAAACAATGTAAATACAGTTAAACTCTAAGCCACATCTCGTATAACTTTAATTAATGTGTCAACTTCCATCTAAGATATCTACTGACGGTAGGATGTCCATGAGGTCATTAAGGGGGACGCGGAGGGGTCCAACCTACTCCTTGTTTGGGTCGTTGGTAAACTCCTTTGGAGTCTTAAAACCACATATATATGATCAATGTTATACTGGTAGTACAATATACTACCTTTATTTATTGCACACATTTTTGCCGTGACAGGTGAAATTGAGTGTACATACTTTGAGGCGCTAGCCATGATTGGGAGAGCCCTGGTCCTTGGTGAGGTACCGGCGAGCCCTGATACCATTGTTTATCACGTTGTGTGTGTCCATGATGAACGCCAGCTGAATGGACAACACAGCAACACATTGGCCAACGTTTTTTACCCAGCGTCTCTACGGAGCCTGAGAGAGATGTGTTTGTCATGTGTTTCATCTCTGAGGGGAAGGCTGCGGTTCAGCTCCACTGACCAGTTCATACTCATCATGGCAGGGGTACAGGTGTTCTTATAGAAGCAGGGAGGCAATGACACAGCCAAGAGACCAAATGTCGATGGCCTCTGTGATCAGGAGGCCCAAGACGACCTCCGGAGCCCTGAGGGGTTCAGAGGATTACACACACGGTATCGCCATGTTCCCACAAAACCATATGAAATGCGCCAGAACCGTTTTTCATAATAACATGAGCAACGGAAATAGGTAAGAAGACATAGAAGGTATAAAAGGCTACCTATATACTACCAGATTATTTTCAGGTCATGTGAATTAAAAAACTATTTAAATATGAAGGCGCCAGCGATGATTTCAGAGAGCCCTGGTCCTTAATGAAATATCTTTTTGTTTTGATAGCATTGTCTGACAGGTGCTCTGAGGGCACGTTGTGTGTGTGTGACTAGTATGACTTCCAGCTGGAGGGACAACACAGCAACTATTAGCTCACATTTTACTGAAAATCCTGAGGCAATATCACCAGGGCCAGATGTCGATGGCCTCTGTGATCCGCAGGCCAAGAGAAAATTACACATGTTCATTTTCAAAGCGTGTGTGTTTTAGCAAATGGCGTGAAGATACGGCTATTTATATTGTATTTCTTCATGAGGGTTGCTCACATATTTGCAGTGAGCTAATCTCTCCGCCACGTTTGGGGTTAAGAGGTTGTCACCACAACATCGGACGTCTCACTCTGATTAATTAAAAATTGCTAGCCTATTTTTTGGGCCGACAGCATTTGAAATGCACACTATACAAAAAACGCATTTGCCTTTTTATCTCAAGCACTTTGCTTTGATTGCAAGAAAATAACTGCTCTTTATAACTTAACATCAACGCCTCATTTAGAGCCTTGACTGGAAGGATCCATCCAACTAATAGGGTAGGAATTGGCAGAAACCTCCCGATATCACCAAAGTTTTGGAGTGCCGAAGCGATATGTGTTGCGCTTTGGTAAATAGTTTTAGGGATTAATGCGGATAACACCTTTTGAAATTGGTCAAGTATTGAGCGGGCTGCGATGTATTTATCTGGGGCAGTATCTTGCTGTCAATGTACTTCCTCTGAAAGTGCTTGCTTTTGCCACTGACAGGCTCAGATTATATATTATTATATAACATAATAGAAAGGACCCCCCCCAGAGATAAAATACTTTTCTCTTTACCTTTCGCTTGATCTGTCGGTTTGTTTGGTCCAAAAACTACTGGTGCTCAATACTGGGCTGATTTTAAAAGATTGTCGTCCACATTATTCCCTTGGGCCAAAATTGAGTCTAACCTCTACCTCCCAGTATTCAGGTGAACATTCTTTCTCCCACCTGTACTACCTATCTATGTATAGTTCTTTCTGTCGTTCTGTCAATCTATCAATCTTTTCTTCTGTTGTTCTGTTTCCCTATAATCAACCTCTCTATATATACAAAGTCCCTTTAATCTGCTAAAAAAAATACAACTTTTTCTGCGACAACATTTTCAGAACATTCAACACAACATTTATAGTGAAATGTCATCCTCCCCCAACAGAGCCTGGCCAGGACTGAGCATATCTCACCTGTGTTGCAGGACTTGGCAGCTGTAGATCAGTATGACCTTTAGGTTGGTCTTGCTGGCTCACCAACATGTTGTCTCCTTTGGGACCACATGGTGTGCACCACACACATACACACACACACACACACACACACACACACACACACACACACACACACACACACACACACACACACACACACACACACACACACACACACACACACACACACACACACACACACACACACACACACACACACACACACACACACACACAAATACACACACACACACACACACACACGCAGACACACAGATAGACACACACGCACAAACATCTCTGCATGCAGTAGTTTGAATCATGTTAATAAATTATACTGAATGCCCTTCTATAAGGCAAACACACAATTATCTGTGTGTGTTCCTTAAAGCAATTTATTTGATTCCCTCTACCCCTGGCTAAGTTCATCAGCAATATTTGAATTATCTCTAGTTGACTAGCTGCGGCAGCATTTCACTGTCAATGCTAAACTGCAGCGCTTCCTGCCATTTACCTGTACCTTAACGAATCACTACTAACCAAGTACTAACCTGTACTCAATCTGTCTTGGAGTGCATGCTCAGCATCAATATCCATAATACTGTTGGCAATTATGGGAAAAAATAGAGCTTTGATTCAGGGACGGGGTTGGGGCCAGCAGTGAACCCCTCATGCCTTTTTAAAAAGCTCTTCCATTTTTTATTCCTGTCTCCTGGCTATGTGCAGCTTTGTTTGTTTGATGTGTGTGTGTGTGTGTGTGCGTGCGTGCGTGTCGTGCGTGCGTGCGTGCGTGCGTGCGTGTGCGTGCGTGCGTGCGTGCGTGCGTGCGTGCGTGCGCGCGCGTTCGTGCGTGCGCGCGCGTTCGTGCGTGCGTATTATAAACCCTACTGGGCGCTGTGATCACTGTGCTGTCCTCTTGTCTCTGCAATTAACCAAAGACTCCCTCTACGCCCATACCTCTCGTTTTCTTCCCTCCCTCTGTTTTATTTATACATGTATTTCACAGGACTCTTGATGTTTAATTCCTTCTTTAATTACCAGAAAAGAAGAAACTAAGCAGCTCAAGCCTCTGCGGTAGCTGTCAATCACAGAGCGGATGGAGCGCGAGAGAGGGAGAGTGAGACATATCGCACGCACCAGTCACACAAACAAACACACACACATACACATCCAGACCATCATCTAATGCACTGCAATGGAGAGTAGGAATGGTTAAAAGTGCTATGGAGTTTCTCATGGATAATGAGTCCATGATAGTACATTATTTATGCTAGTGCTTCTCCAGTATTCAGATATTTGCCAAATAAAGGAGCTAACAATGTCTTCTCATTATGCAGTTTTCAGCTTCTAAAATGTAAATGTATGTATATATTTATTTATTGCAACTTATTTATTGCAATACTTACATAGTGACAGCCTGAATGGAATGAATCATTCTAGTTCAAATATTTTGTGGAGCAAAAACCTTGAGCAGAAAAGTATAATTGTGGTTCCTTTTACCTTGACTCAGACCAGCAAAGGAAACTCGAGGAGAATAGGGAAACAAAGAACAAAGAAAAAACGACCCAAAATAAATCAAAACAGACAGAACAACTTGCAGTACAATAGGAAGGCAAACAAATGGATAGCCAGAACACAATATAACATTAACAAAGTAGTGGGAGAAGGGTACGGACCAGAGAAAGTGTGTTCAGAATCAGGACTCGGACCGATGATTATGTGAGGAAACATAAATGATTTACAGTACTATACTTGCTAATCTGTTGCATGGCAACGGCAAAACTACGAGGCACACACTGCTGTTCTTTGAGATCAAGTGGCATGTCCCACCAAACGTTTCCCTAACGGCATACGGAATACAACACTCAATGTCGTCGACCCACAATCTTCAACAGAGTTTTGCATCGGTCCTAATTAAGGATACGGTTCAATCCGAAGACACCTTGTTCCAAATAGATGTCAATAAATAGCAAGTCTGGGTTAGGTATTGTAGCTGTTTGTCGCTACATTATGACGGCTAGCTAATCCCCCTCCCTATATTAACGCGCACACTATGATCACATGCACTCTGTCGACCCCTGAGCGTTGTTCGGTTGTTAACTTCAGAACCCTGGGAATGCGTTAGATATTTGGCTTTGTGGAAAAACAAACGTCATCTTCGACCAATCTCCCCTGCGTGTGTTTGTGTGTGTATTGTACATAGGTTTAGATTAAGGCACACTGTGACGTTTCGTCCTTTCATCACACATCTCTGAAACATGCACAATGACGCACACAGACAGCCGAGTTGTCATCTGTTTACTTCCAAACTCTTTCAGCCGACGGACCGTGACTGCGCCGCGCCACATTCCAAACTTATTATTATTTAATCAGTTCTTCAGTGAAACTTTTTTTTCTCTTGCTGGTTTCTTTCATCAGTCAGCGGAGAGAACTGTTTACTTCCGAGGCGTCCACCTGCTGAGATCAGTGGAGAGGGGTTGAATGAATGAAGTTATGCACAGCTATTTTTATTTATCTCCCTCATCAGTGCAAGGACTTGGCTTGATGAGTAAAAACCGTCTGCGGTCGTGTGGACCTTTTCTCAATGAAATTCAGCAGATGCCCAATATTTTAGGCGCATGCCTAAGAGAATAGATTCCAGTGTTGTAATTACACGTGATTTTAATCGAGGCCGGACTAAATTAATCATGGTAACATGTGATCTTTAATTCATATGATCTTTAATTCCTATTTTTTCATTGAGAGGGGATGTATCCCAATCAATATGATTAATTTCAAACCCATTATGATTATACAGTTATCTCATCTTCCTGTTGTTGTGGTGGTTGTTGTTGTTGTTGTTGTTGTTGTTGTTGTTGTTGTTGTTGTTGTTGTTGTTGTTTTGGCTTACGCATAACTGTTTGATGAAGTCAGAGTAAGCCATTTGTTCATTAGTGGTGCAGAAGGACTCATCACCATATGGTGCCTGATAGTATTCCTAAGAGATGCAGGGAAATGCATTCTGGAAAGAGAATAGCTGTGACAGATCCTTGCATTTCCTATTGCCTTCAAAATGCCTTTCAGCTAAAGTCCTCGTCAAAGCTTCTACTAAGGTTAGCTTCAATGTGAAACTGTCAAAGATCCAATTCCAGTGACCAGTTGCAGATGAAAAAAATTGGGTTTTAAATATTACATACTAACGCTAGGGTTTTTGGCAGTCAAGGTAATGGACATTATTAAGACATCAACTATTAGCTTACCACACACAGCTTACCACACAAAGCTTTACAACACACTGAAAGGTGGCCGTCTGGAGTGGAGTAAGTTACCCTGTGGTCATTTTAAATGGTTTGCCCCATCTCCTCAAGCTGTCCGTATATTAGAAGATACAATCGGAAGTGTTGCTTAGGCGGGGGGGGTTATTTAAGTACATTTTAAGTTTGCTGTTTGAGGTGCTGTGCATTCAACTCTATTCCCTCTTATTGAATCAAAGTCATGTCGTGCTGCATAAGGTTAAACTACCAGTGGCTGGTGCTCACGCTCTCTCTCTCTATCTCTCTCTCTCTCTCTGGTGCAGCAGTAATTGGATCTGGTTGAGATAACATAAAGTGCTAAAAGATTTAGCCGCTGTTTGAGACAAGGGAACACTGAGAGGGGGCCAGAGGTTTTGCACAAACACATGCATGCATGTGTTTGTGTGTGTCTGTGTGTGTGTGCACGTGTGTGCATATGAGTTTTGCATGTGTGTGTGCTTGTGTTTTTGCATGCGTGTGTGTGTGTGTGCGTGTGTGTGTGTGTGTGTGTGTGTGTGTGTGTGTGTGTGTGTGTGTGTGTGTGTGTGTGTGTGTGTGTGTGTGTGTGTGTGTGTGTGTGTGTGTCTCCACCTGCATGCATGTGGGTGTGTTTGTGTGTGTGTGCATCTATGTGTATAGGCATGCGTGTGTGCATGTGCCTGTGTGTGTGTGTTTAAGTGTGTGTGTGTGTGTGTGTGTGTGGGTGTGAAAAGTGCGGCACCATGAAGAGAAAACGCAATAAAGGCCTGTGGATAGGTGTGGAGAGACACTGATGTATGCCATTGGAATGCCATGAGGTCTAAACAAAGAATGGATTGGAACAAGGCAGAAACAGTGCAGAGAGCCAGAGGGGACCAGGGTAAATAATGTAACGCTTCATACAGATTATTCTTCAAATCTTCTTCTGTAAATGACGCCGCTTGGCAACAATTTCAATCCAAATATGTGTTTACATGCTGTTCAAGGATGCATCTGCGAGAAAAACAAAGAAAAGGGATAGGTGTTATCCCTGGAAGATAAAACCGTCAGAAGAGATAAGGGTACAAGCATTAACAGTCCACAAAGTGCAAAAGGGTATTTTAATGTTCTAGAAGAAATTAAAAAAAAAGTTACACCAAATTCCTTAACAAAGGTTCCTTAATGACATGTCAATCTGCGCTCCAAGTAGCCCCGAAGCAGGGCATAATAAAAGCACACCCTTATTAAAACACCGACGACCCAACGGGGGAGCCCAGTGAACGCCCGGAGAGGGCCCTGCATGTTTCTGCTAAGCTCTCCTCCATGCTTACAGCTCTACACACAGTACATGCGTCGCTACCTACGCAGCCCCTGACCGAGGTCCATGTCAAAGAGATACATCTTGGACGCAAGGAACATTGCGTTTGCTATGTCTCCGCCCTTTTCAATGCATTCAGTTGGCCGATTTTAGCTGCCAACGTCAAACAGCTCGGTCATGACACACCATTGTTGGGGGGGGAGGGGACGGTGGAGGGAGGGAGCGTGCCGTGTTGGCTGGCAGCCAGGGCACGCTGGGCTATTTAGGGAGGGTGTTGCGACAGTCAGCGGTCTGTGTGTCTATGCGTGTATGTGTCTGTGTGAGAATGTTTAAGAATGCTGTGACATTCATACATGGGTGCACCGGCTGATGGTGCATTCCTGTGTACAAGTGCTGCAGGGGCAATAGCCTGATGTGTGTGTGTGTGTGTGTGTGTGTGTGTGTGTGTGTGTGTGTGTGTGTGTGTGTGTGTGTGTGTGTGTGTGTGTGTGTGTGTGTGTGTGTGTGTGTGTGTGTGTGTGTGTGTGTGTGTGTGTGGTTATGGATGTGTGTTTGAGTGGGTGTGTCTTTGAGTGTGTGTGTTTCGGGGTGTATTGGGGTGTGTATGTGTGAGTGGGTGGGTGTGTGTGAGTGTGAGTGTTGTTTTGGATGTGTGCTTGTGTGTGTGTGTGTGTGTGTGTGTGTGTGTGTGTGTGTGTGTGTGTGTGTGTGTGTGTGTGTGTGTGTGTGTGTGTGTGTGTGTGTGTGTGTGTGTGTGTGTGTGTGTGTGATTGGGTGTGTTCTTCTATTTATGGCAGAAACCACTTCTGGCCAATTTTCTAGGGGAAAATATAAATATATCTTTGCTTCATTCTCTTCTCCCATCATTCTCTCACAATACACACGATCATCCTTAAACACGATATCCTTACATCCTTATATATTGGGGTAAAATGAACCGCCTTGTAACAATATATTCCCTGGAGACCGTTTGCAGAGCATTCAAGGGGCCCCCAAAAGAGTTTCATATTCCTATTTAATTCTCAAGCCGTACGGTTTCGCCGGACCAGGCTATAAATCATCCCGCTAAACTTTATGGCTGTATCCGTTGACTTTTGTTCCCCCACAAAGAGAGCTCTCCAAGGGGGATCCAGGGGAGCACCCCGCCGCACCTCCTCCCCTGTCCCACCGTGCAGGGGGGATAGAGGGGGGAGGAGGAGGGGGAGGGAGGGAGTCCACAGCTGAACAATTAGGAGGAGGGGAGATAAGGCGAAAGTGTCGCTGATTTCCGAGCGTGATGGTTTAAAGGGGAGGTTTGAGGAAGACCAGGAGGTTTGCAGCGGGTGTAGCCCTAGACGGCAGGGTGAAGAGGGGGATTATCAACAACGCGGAAGCAAAAGGAGAAGATGGAGGGAAGAAAGAGAGTGCTAGAGGACACACTCGGTCGGCTCTCAGCGCGGCCCACGGGTAATTTCCTCTCCACATGAGAAATGCATGCTGGGATGTGGAATCACCTCCAAGGGTGGGTAATGATGCATGGCCAGAACCTTGGCCCTGAGGCACGGCTTTCTGTGTGTGTGAAGGTGTGTGTGCATGCGATTTGTGTATGTGTGTGTGTGTGTGTACGTGTCTGGGTAGGTGACTGTGTGCGTGCATCTGTATACAGACACACACGGCTGTGTTCTTGGCCATCATCCCTGACTGTTTGTGGTAAATTGATCATTGTAGATATTTTCCCTTTTATGATTAGGGCAATTTGTGTATGTCTATGCGTGCTTGTGTGCGCGCGCAGGTGTGTGTGTGTGTGTGTGTGTATGTGTGTGTGTGTGAGTGTGTTTGTGTGCACGTGTGGGATTCTGGTAGACAGTGTGTGTTTGACCACGGTTGACCTTGGGATGAGAAGGCGTGTGTTTGTTATCTAACTCCCTAATGACGGGTCTGTATCGTTTCTCCAGCCGAACAAAGGCCTGATGAGTGAAAAGCCCAAACTCTGAAAAAAACATTCAGATAAACAAACAGGCAAACAGGGTAAATAGCTATCAAATGCGTTGGGCACCCACCCAGGCAACCATTTTTACGCCCACACACATTAACATCACAATGGCTTCCAGAGTTAGGAGTATAATTATCCAGACAGGACCTGTGTTTGTCTCCGTTCACCTCGGTTTCCAGCCGACTGTGTGGTTTGATGATACGGAGCGTGGGGTTGAGAGTTGAGACAGGGACATGACAGAAGAAAGACAGAGAGACGGATTGCCGAGAGCAATCAGAAAGAAATTGGTTTCCACGCTGTTTTAATGGAACAGGAGGTGTCTCCAAACATCGTTATAGAGGCAAGCTAGTGCTTGCCTTTATAATACATATACATCTACACATATCGATTCCTTAGTTGTCAATATATTCATATGTATTCCAACCTACACTGTACAGAAAACAAATGCAAATGCACTGCATTGACTCGATCTGGGTCCATCCCTCCTTCCTTTAAAGCCTTCTCCTTCTCTCCCATATATACAAATCCTCGACGATTCCCCAGGATTACGGGGAATTGACAGCCCAGCAGTTTTGCTGGAGCAGTTTTCTCCTCCCACCACACCCCCTGGACTCACCCTGGTCTCTCCTCTACCATTCCCCCTCCTCTCTTTATCCCTCTATTTATGACCCAACTCTCTCTCTCTCCACTCATCCCTCATTTCCCAAACCATTCATTTCAAAGAGGTTTTGACACTATTAGCTCACCGCCCCCCCCCCCATGCGACACAGCCCTTCTGATTCATATATTTGATTTGTGAACCAGGTCGTCGCTTCACACATTGATTTTTTTTTTAGCTCAAAATATGACTGAGGGGACTCATGAGGATTGGGCGCCTGGTTATACTGCAGATGTCCCTCGGCCCCCAGGAACATAGACGGTGTGTTTCACTCTGAATGCCGCTGTAATGGACGCCCCCTAGACTCGCTCGGGGATCATCATCATCGCAGTCATCTTTCCCTGCTTCAAGCCCCCAAACCACGCGGCCGTTTTGGGACAGACTTGAAAAAGTGTGGTTTTATTTCTGGGTCCAAACTAGAATAAAGCGAGCAGAATAATAGAGCCCCGCTGCCACATTCCCCCTCTGTGGGCTTTGCTCCGATAAAACAATATGAATCTATTTTTGTTTTTGGGCCGCGCTGAAAATATGAACTGGAATTTGCATTTTTTACTTTGAGCTTTACAGTTGAACTGTAAATGATAACTCCTTTTTCTCCTTCCTCTTCTGCGGTGTTTTTGTATATACACATATAAATGTAACATATGTATATGCAGTTCAGCTCTCAAGAACTACACATTGTACTTTCGCCCCAATGTTGAAGCCACCAACTCAGTACCACTGAGTCGGTGGCTCTTTCTGACCCCTTTTTTAACGACCTTCAGGATTTACACCCTTCACGCTTGTTCAGGTAAAGGAGTTGCGCGTCTCACCGGCTATGTGCTACCAGCTATCTTATCCGCCAGGGCTCAGTCTTCCACGCGGCTGAGGACGTGAAGGTCACCGAGTGGCGGTATATCTCTCGCCTCGCCACGGAAGAAGAGGCGTCTTGACCTTTTCCCACAGAGCAGTGTGGGAGCCGATGCGGAGAGCGATCAGCAACTGTTATTGGAGCGCACACACCAGCGTAGTGTTGTGGTAAAGCTAGATAAAGCCGGAGGGAAGAATGTGAAGGTAAAGGAAGAGAGAATGTGTGGCGGTTTATAATTCCTGTTGTGAGAAACCCTAAGAAACAAGTAGACCGCTCCAACCCGTTCGTAGTAGCAAGGCATAAAGCTTTGGCATTTTGTCATTAAGTGACTGTGAGAATGCCAAGGCTAACGCATTGGCCGTGGACTAAGTCTTGTTTTGTCGGCGCCCTGGATACTAAATTGAACCAAAGTAAACGTATGTCTTCATTAAGCTCCGCCTCTCACACGCACGGCTGAGTTTCTCCTGTGAATCAGTACGTGAGACACTGGGGACGACTGGAGAACTCTGAAGGGGAACTGAAGAAGCCTGGTGGAAAGACAATGCCGGAGAACTCTCATTTCCTCGGGTCTGACGACAATGATTGCAAGTCGGGTGCGGAGGAAATGGGGATAAACAATGGCAAGCAGACAGTTGATGACAGCAGAAGAGGGTGTTAATTTTGGGCGATTATAATCATTACGTTTCGCTGATCACATGCAGCCTTGTCAGCTGTCGAGCAACATCTGCTTGTCAACAAGCCTCGTAGGCTAACAGCATAGCAAGCCATTTAGCCGGTTCTCTCTCTCCTTCTCTCTCTCTCTCTCACTCTGTCTCTCTCTCTCTCTCTCTCTCTCCTCTGTCTCTCTATCTGTCTCTCTCTCTCTCTCTCTCTCTCTCTCTCTCTCTCTCTCTCTCTCTCTCTCTCTCTCTCTCTCTCTCTCTCTCTCTCTCTCTCTCTCTCTCTCTCTCTCTCTCTCTCTCTCTCTCTCTCTCTCTCTCTCTCTCTCTCTCTCTCTCTCTCTCTCTCTCTCTCTCTCTCTCTCTCTCTCTCTCTCTCTCTCTCTCTCTCTCTCTCTCTCTCTCTCTCTCCCTCTCTATCTGTCTGTGTCTTTATCTCTCTCTTTCTTTCTCTCTCCCTCTCCTTGTCTGTCTCAATCTCTCGTTCGCTCACTATATCTCTCTCTCCATCTATCTTTCGATCAATCTATCCCTTTCACTGCTTGACGCACACATGCACACACATGCAAACACATAAACACACATGAACACACACACAATCGCAACCCCATTATGTGAAAGGTGAAAGGACTAATGGACGACTGGACAGACAGACAGATTACGTACAGGTAATTGACTGATGGAAGGATGGCAGGATGGACAGACGTTTTTAGTGAAGAGTGGGAATGGGCTAGAGAAGTCCTGAAGTGTGGGCATGATGCCAAGGCACTGGAGACCCTAACTAGGTAAATGGCCCTGTACTAGACTGACCAATAAGGGTACTTGACTGAAAATTGCGTTCCCCAGACAAGCAGAGAGAGGTGGTGGAACCACATTAGTTCTGGACAGTAGAGTTTCTTCGGTATATATATCTATTGGAAAAATAGGAGAGCCATTAGTTGGTGTATTAGGAAATTTGTCTTTTAAGGGCATGACAGGAAAAATATTTTTGGCATTAGGAAAGTGCTTTAAATCACCACTGTCCTCACACGCACAGACCCCTATGCAAACAGGCACACACTCACAGGCAAGCACGCACTCTCACACACACACACACACACACACACACACACACACACACACACACACACACACACACACACACACACACACACACACACACACACACACACACACACACACACACACACACACACACACACACACACACACACACACACACACACACACACACACACACACACACACTGTGTTATGGCTTTACATCTGCGGCAGTTTAATACTGCATACCGCAAATTTCCCTTTTTTTATGGAGTCATGAAGGGAGTGCGTGGTGCGTCCTGAGTGGCTATGACAACTCACTGCGGGTGGAGAGAGAGGGAGAGAGAGCACTTCTATCAGTTCATCCCTCTAACCCTCAATCACTCCTATAGGGGGAGGCGAGAGAATGGCCGACAGCAGAGATGAGGAGGGAGGCAGTCATTCACCCAGGTCCCATAACCTCCCCCCAACCCTTTTTTTTTCATTTTCAAGTCGAAATGTGTTGACTAATTAAAACACACACGCACACATATGCAACAAACACAAACATACAAGCACACATACTGATCCACACATCGTATGCATTTCTTACATAATCACCTGTTCTTTCGCATCTCTACAGTATTCACGCAGTGGGTCTCAGCTTTGTCTTTTTCTGTCTCCCCCACTCTCTCTCTCTCTCTCTCCTATCTGTTTCTCTCTCTTTCTGTTTCTCTACCCCCCGCTCTCGCTCCCTTTATCACATAGTCTCTCTTTCTCGATATCTCATACTCTTTTGCTGCAGGGGACGAAGTGTTCCTCAGGCTCCACTCATCATACTGACACAAGTCATCATCTCTGTGGGTGTCGGTGTGCGCATGCGTGCGGTTGTGGATGTGTGTGTGTTTGTTGAATTTTATATTTCCCTCAATAGCTTGGATACATGGAGCCTTGTTTATTTGTGTGTGTGTGTGTGTGTGTGTGTGTGTGTGTGTGTGTGTGTGTGTGTGTGTGTGTGTGTGTGTGTGTGTGTGTGTGTGTGTGTGTGTGTGTGTGTGTGTGTGTGTGTCTGTGTGTGTGTGTGCCTTTGTTTCAGAGAGAAGAATGGATAGATAGAAGCAGAGCGCAAGCAGGAGAGAATAGTGTTCATGGTTTCATTTCCCTGCTGTGTGTGGGTATGTGTGTGAGGTATATCTGCTGGTGTGCGTCAGGCTTTGTATCTGTGTATGTGTATGTGTGTCTGTGTGCCTTCGCTCTGTAATATCATCAAGGGCTGTTTCTATCATTCAGACAGATGCTGCATTCTGAGGCTGACTCCAGTAAAACGCTAATGTTGCTGGAACGATGGAGAGAGCACGAGAGGGGGGGGGAGACGATAATAGAGGGTGGGGGGGGGGAGGTGAAGTTGTGAGATGGATGCAAGGGCGGGCACTCATGAATGAGTCATTGGACAAGGTTATTTGTAATGATGG
The DNA here is from genome assembly GCA_900291075.1 of Melanogrammus aeglefinus. Taxonomy (NCBI): domain Eukaryota; kingdom Metazoa; phylum Chordata; class Actinopteri; order Gadiformes; family Gadidae; genus Melanogrammus; species Melanogrammus aeglefinus. The sequence continues at coordinate 139,485 of OLKM01001122.1, read as the reverse complement.
AGAGCGTGTGTGTGTGCTTGTGTGTGTTCAGGTGTGTGTGTGTGGGTGGGTGTGTTCAGGTGTGTTGGAATGTGTGTGCCTGTGTGTGTTCAGGTGTGTGTGTGTGGGTGTGTTCAGGTGTGTTGGTATGTGTGCCTGTGTGTGTGTGTGTGTGTGTGTGTTCAGGTGTGGGTGTGTACAGGTGTGTTGGTGGTGTGTGCGGGTGTGTGGGTGTGTTCAGGTGTGTTGGTGTGTGTGTGTGGGGGTGTGTGGGTGTGTTCAGGTGTGTTGGTGTGTGTGTGTGTGCGGGTGTGTGCAAGCATGCGTGCATGTATGTATGTGTCAGCATTCCCAACCTGCTCACCACAGGGGTAGAGTGCATTTGGCTTATTTTTTTTTTTTTTTGTTTATTTTTGTCTTTTTACCTGCGTAAATTGTATACCTTGAGTGTGTTTGCCTGAATGGTTCTGTGGACTCTTGGGAACCCAGAAGGGCCATTTGTCACCGCAGACATCTGAGCCAGGCGCTAGCATCAGCCGGCAAAAGAATACATGCGTGGAAAAAAAGCTGTTCCCAGAATTGCCAAATATTATAGTCATTTGTTGCGAATGTACCATGTGCCAATGTACATGTACAATGTGTGTGCGTGTACAATTTAAAATAAAAGACATATTAGAGTTGCCAGTGCTGCTGTCACAGAAATAAATTATTTACAGACAGTTGGAGCCGGATAATAGAGTGGGTGTTGGCCACAGTGCTGCTTTTGAGCAAGCGTTGGCTTTGACTCGCCATGATCCCAAGATTACCTTCTCTATATCCATTACGTTATGTTTTTTTTCCCGTGAGGAATTAATTATTCATCATGCTAATTAACATTAATAAAATGAATCAGGAAAAATTTTCGTCACAATGCCACAGTTCAAATTTGTCAGCGTTGGTGGTTGACCTGCATGGTCGGACGACGAGATCCCAGCGGCCCTATAACACTCTCACCCCTGCTAGTGTAGAGAATATTTATATTTATCAACGAGGTCAGTGGACGCCCCCACTCAGTCCCAACACCACCATAATCAGCATCACATATTAAATGGTTGAATTGTTATCATTACCATCAATGACTCCATTACCGTTACCTCATCCCCCACCCCTTCAGCTGTTCTACCTGCCTAAACCCTGGCATTAGTGAACCATTATGATAATTATTATAGCGGTTGTTGTTACTTTTATTATTATAATTATGTTGTTATTATTAATGTTGTCGCTGCAAGTTTTAGAGGAGCAGGTGCAGAAAATGTTCACCGCATTATTCGCTTTCCTTCCCTCACGATGTAGCTTAAGGACTTAACACAAGCACTCTGTCACAGACACACACACACATGCATACATATGCACGCACATGCAAGAATGATAACACTTTGGCACAGACACACACACACACAAACACACGTAAGCATAATAACACAAGCTCAAACCAACACACCCACACACACGCGCACAAAGGTGAGCATCCTCCCACACACACACACACACACACACACACACACACACACACACACACACACACACACACACACACACACACACACACACACACACACAGGCAAGTATAATTGCACACACACACACACACACACACACACACACACACACACACACACACACACACACACACACACACACACACACACACACACACACACGCATCCGCATTGAAGTGTTATTCCACACATACACTAAGACACACACACACACACTCACTGGCCCGAGACAATATTGAAATATGAACAACACCTCCGCAGTCTAGCTCACAGAATGCCCAGGGATGTCCTGCCCCCTCACGCTGAACTGAGCGTGGAGCAGCGTCGCTGAGTCTGACCCGGAGAAAGTAGGCCCACCAAATGAGCCGTGTGTTCATTGCCCCAGAGTGTTGTGATGGGGCAGGGCCCCATATACCAAGGCCACGGTGTGAGATCGGAGAGCAGGACGTCCACATCTTCACTGGAGAAAGGTTAGCCGCCTTCTCAACCACATTATGCTGCTAGGAGGATTAATTGAATCTGCACGATGTTACACTGAGGGAATGGATACAGCAGTGACGGATTACCGAAGTGGCACGTCCTACCTCCAGCCCACTCATACTGCTACTACCGCCACTGGGTTTGATCTAATACACTGTGCAGTGGATACCCTAAGGCAGGTAACGGACTGGGACTTAAAATAACAGCAAAAGCTACATTCGGGCCAATACTAATTAATTCATAAATCAGTTCATTTCAATTTAAAATCGCGGCGGAATGGGCTCCTGCCCGCTGCTGTGACTACCGTCCGGTCCTTCATTCTCCAGAGCTCACAGATGGCCCGGTCCTCCCCACGCCTGCGGGCATCCCTCCTCTTGCTAGAATACCTCCCTTAACACCTGAGCTGAACTGTAGATGAATGTGCGCACAATCTGTTTGGCCGCAATGCAAAGGGGTTAGCAGTCGTGCTAACACAACGGTATCCGGGCCGACGTACCGCGCACGTCCACCGTCGTAGCGCTAGCATCGTAGCGCTAGCACGTTCACCGCGACAGAGCTGTCGCGGTGAACAGCTCTCACTTCTCGTACACTGTGGAGCTGTTGTGGGAACCTTGCGATAACCCCCACTAGTGGTGTACTCTCTGCACCCCCCCCCCCCCACGTGACACCCCATCACCCTGCATCTCGACTCTATCCTACACCTCGCAACCTTCTCTTTCATCCACTCCATTACATCCGTTACCTCCCCGCTGTCCCGGCCTGCTTTGGATTGTATTTTTCCGACCACACGCACACACACACACACACACACACACACACACACACACACACACACACACACACACACACACACACACACACACACACACACACACACACACACACACACACACCCCTACCCTTTTCCCCTGGCTTGTACTTCTTCTCCCTGATTCTTTTTCCTTGACCTCTGGGACCCCTGTCTTGTTGTTAGGTGCACTTTCTCTGTCCGTCTCTCTCTCTCTCTCTCTCTCTCTCTCTCTCTCTCTCTCTCTTTCTCTGTCTCCTCTCTCTCTCTCTCTCTCTCTCTCTCTCTCTCTCTCTCTCTCCCTCTGTATGTGTGTGTGTGTCTCACTCTCTCGCTCTCTCGCTCGCCCTCTTGCCTCTCACTCTCCCCCCGTGGTGCAGTGTGAAAAACCAAGGTGTAGATCGGGCTACGGTTGCATCCATTCCCGCTGTAAACCATTATTGTAAGGGGTGGGATAAGTGGGGGGCCAAGGCAACAAGTTGCACCGCTTGCGATAAAAGCAGTGGTGAGATAGAGTGTGGAGAGGGATGAAAGGTGTAGTGAGGCTGAAGGAAAATGGGAGGGAGGGACAGTATTCTGCTGTATTTTATGCCTTTCTCTGTGTTTTATGTGTGTTGGGGTTGTGTGTGTGTGTGTGTGTGTGTGTGTGTGTGTGTGTGTGTGTGTGTGTGTGTGTGTGTGTGTGTGTGTGTGTGTGTGTGTGTGTGTGTGTGTGTGTGTGTGTGTGTGTGTGTGTGTGTGTGTTTTTGTGTGTGATGTGTGTGTGTGTGTGTGTGTGTGTGTGTGTGTGTGTGTGTGTGTGTGTGTGTGTGTGTGTGTGTGTGTGTGTGTGTGTGTGTGTGTGTGTGTGTTGGTGTAACATCCAGCCCATTGTAAACCATTCAATGACAGGGCCCTATTTGGGGGTTTGGTCCGAGTGGTGGGACTCCTTTCTCTCTTGTTGTCCCACTTGGCTCTCAGGGCCCTCTGCAGGGCCCTCTCATACAGGTTATAAAGCATCATCAAGGACAAGAGTTGGTGAGAGTGATGGTCACAAACCATCACTTGTGAATAGACGGAGGTAAGGATCTTATAGGACATAATACATTCTAATAATTTTAAAGCCCCTTTCTACGTTTTTTTAAGTTTCCTATTTCAAAATAACTTGCCCAAACGATATTTTCACCTGCGGAGGTGAAAGATTTAAAACCTGCAGTCAGGTTTGTGATATCGTGTGTGTGTGTGTGTGTGTGTGTGTGTGTGTGTGTGTGTGTGTGTGTGTGTGTGTGTGTGTGTGTGTGTGTGTGTGTGTGTGTGTGTGTGTGTGTGTGTGTGTGTGTGTGTGCGCGCACTAAAATGATTATGAATGGGTTTGTCGATTTATCACTTGTCTTTATGCGTGTTCAATCTAGGATACATGCTTAGTGTCAAGGCAGGCCTGTGACCTCTGCCTTCGGAAGATAGTACACAATTTCATCATACTTACGCATGCATGCATGCGCAGGCACAAACAGTCACACACGCACACACACACACACACACACACACACACACACACACACACACACACACACACACACACACACAACACACACACACACACACACACACACACACACACACACACACACACACACATAATGATACATGCAATCAAAGAATCTTTCTAGGTTACCTTCATTGGATTAGGATTCGGTGTCCACTAAAGTTGTCGCACAGACTTCAAACAACATACACTCTACATCACATGTTCATTAGCTGATGGTGATTAAACATGTGCATGTATAATCTGTACACATACACACACTTTCTTACACTGTCACACATACACACCTTCACACATGCTCCGGGTTTCTTTCTCATTAGCATCTGGCTAGTAAAAATAGCTCACCTTCCCTGGTCGTGTCTTTGCGGCAACGACGCTTTAATGCACTAGCATTTTTGCACATGCAAGTCGCACATGATTTAAAAATAACAATTATAACAACAAAAAGCAGCCAACTATAACTTGCTGAGAATAACAATTCTCAGCAAGCGTCAACAAATCCAATCTTAGATTTTGTTCTGTGTAAGTTTGTGTGTCCTCAGTATTGGGTGTTTGTGTTGATATTTTCACGCTAATTCAGTCAGATGTGTTTAAGATGTTTCATGTTTGATGTCGGCGCTCTCTCTGCCTGTCAAATTCTCTGACATGAAAGAGAAGCGTTCAACTATCAGAGAATCGTTTGAATCAAGCTCAGTTATGTTCCGGTACAGTCGTTTTTCGGGGGCAATTTGTTGACTATCTTTTAAGCTCTTGGCGAAACAGCCACGTAAACCCCTGGTAATTATTTTCCTCCTTAGATTAAAGTGCAAAGGCATCGTATTCAATTTACAGAGGCTCTTAGGTGTGTGGGCTGTCAGCATTTAGGTAATAGCATAATTGTGGTAACTGTTATCACATAGATAAGGGGAAATCACCACAAAGCCAAGTTGGTTGTTCGGCATCATTGTTGCCTCTTTTAACGGTTAAAAGATGTAGGTGTGTGACAAGATTAAGCATGGGTTGAGAAGTTTTCTGGAACAGCGAACGATATTGCCTTGAATCGTCCCGTTGACTGTAAGATCCTCTTTTTTACACGAATGAAGAGGATGGATACCAGACACACTTTTTTGAATTCCTCATGTTACAAAAATTTACACAATGACCTTGCTATCGTGTTCAATATGTGGTCGTCCTCGCACTTACTTATGCTTAGGTTTTCAGCACGACTCATATATATGAATTATATATATACTATAGGTCCGTGGTTTAATGTATACCCAGTAAAACAGGAGATACGCCATTTTCCTTTTTGCTTCATGTAACATGTAGCAGATGCATTTATCAAAGACAACTTGCAGTGACTTCAGGTATAGGTCCTTAATGAGCAGGGGCTCAGGTACAGGGATCACACATAAATAGGGAATCGAACCTAGTACCTTTCGGCTTGGAGTCGAACACCCTTGGAGTCCGTCCTCCACACTAAACATTTATTTCCCAACGGCTTGGATTCACAAACACTCACTGTATTTTGTTTTCAATATCGCTTCGTCACTTAATCCCACCTAACCCCCGAACGAAAAAACGATTTCCTTGTTTATACATCGGTGTTAATGATCATTCTAGTTTTGGATACAGTAGAGGGCATGGCCGGACGGTAATGACCGGGGTTGCATGAAACAGTGTAATGTCTGAGGTCAGCTCATTGTGTACCGGGGGCCCTAATGAATGTTTGAGTGAGGAGGTGTTCCAGAGGCCTATTGTTTGCCTGTGTAAACATCCAGTTATTGCCGAGGCGATGGGGGGGCTGCCGCACTCGGCCGCTGAAAATTACACATCAGCAAATTTGGAATAATAGCCAGGCGTGTGTGCGTGTGTGCGGGGATGACTTTTACTATGAATGTTTATTGAAGACATACAGGTTTTTGTATTTTTAGCCGGATGCCTGCATTTCACCTCAAATGCAGAGTTCCCCCAGTGTGAATGGATTGGATGCCCGCCTTTGTGTGCGTTTGTCTGCGGTGTGTGTGAGTGTGCGCGCGCGTGTGTGTGTGTGTGCATGCATGGGTGTGTAGATGTATGTTACGCGCACCTGTGCCTGAATCGCTGCGTTTACATGGAACGCAGTCCTTGAATGGGCCCAATCTCCCGTGTGTGAGCGTGCAAAATTACACCTCCGCGTCTGCAAAACGCCCTATTCCACCAAGGCCTTTCTTTCTGTCTCTTCAGCTAATTGCGCCAGCCAACTATTGTGTGCGGGCCTTTTGTGTTTATCCTGACTGACAAATAAGGGCTCTGGGCTGTCCTCCCCATTAAGGTTTCCCCCTGCGCCGCGTTAGCATCACAACGCCCGCCAATGTCATGCACCTTGCCTTTTAATGTGTTAATGACAGCACACCAGTGTGTAGGCACGCACATATACCCGCACACGTTCAAAACGTTACACACAACAAGGGAAAAAGAAGTTTGCATAATAAGTGGATGAGTCGCTGTCTCGGTGCGAGTGTGTCGCGCTGTCGAAAGGCAACGACAGATGATGATCGATGAATTGGGACCCTCATGCATCCGCCAAGAGACACAGTCAAGCCAAGAGCAGCTCCTCCATCTTGCAATTTTTAATAAACGAGGTTGCAGAGATGGACATTGCAGCAAAGTCAAAACGTATTTACCGAGTGCTTGGGTGTGAGGGCCTCGTTTTTGAAGGAGTGACGTTTCGAAATGGCAGGCTTCTGTCGTGATACTTTTTGAATGACTTTTGAAATGACTGTGTTGTCGTGTGTGGAAATGGAAAGTGATAAAAAAAAGGTGTAGTGTTAACAGAAAATAAATCAATCCGGGTGGTTGTCAGCATTCTGTTTCGTGCTCGACTTTGGCCAGCGTGTCATTGTTGTCTCGTCACACATCATCATCATCATTACCTTTATCATCATCATCATCATCATCATCATCATCATCATCACCAGCAGCGAACAGACATCCCCATGTCTGCCTCCATTCACCCCCTCTACATTCGATTGCACTCTGTCTAAAGCTCCCTATAATCACACGCAGACACAGACAGGAACACACACACACAAACACACACACACACACACACACACACACACACACACACACACACACACACACACACACACACACACACACACACACACACACACACACACACACACACACACACTTACACACACTTACACACAGAAAACCATCAACAACCACACATCTTCAGCCATAGAGGATTTGCTGGAACTGTATTGATTTTTCTTTCTGTGTGTGTGTGTGTGTGTGTGTGTGTGTGTGTGTGTGTGTGTGTGTGTGGTGTGTGTGTGTGTGTGTGTGTGTGTGTGTGTGTGTGTGTGTGTGTGTGTGTGTGTGTGTGTGCGTGCGCGTGCTTGTGCGCATGTGCATGAGCATTTGACTGGGAGTGTGTGTGTGTGTGTGTCTTTGTCAGTTTGTTTGGGTAACGTGGGATTCCGGGAAGAATTCCAGCTTTGCCTACCCAGCAGAACTGAGACGGAGACAGAAAAGGATGGATATTACATGCGGAAAGTGTAGTGATGAGGCAACAGCAAGGATAAATTATAAATGATAGAAATTAATTCACATGGTAAATTGTTACCTTTATTAAATTCGGTGTGTGTGTGTGTGTGTGTGTGCGCGAATGTGTCGGGGGGCGTTAAACAAAACCAACAGACCATATTTTCAACACAGAAGTTGCACCGCTGTCTGCACACAAATCCCGGTGTTTACTCCGTCTCGACTCTCGACTGTCATACTCCTGTACAACGTTTACTCTCACACCCCTTTACCCCGCGCTCATGTTCTTCATGCCTTATTTTTCTCCCTCTCTTTCTCTTGTCGGTCGCTCTCTCACTGTCACCGCAGTGAATTTAGCCACGGGATAATCCTACATTCTCTCGACTTAATGCCGCGCTGCCAGAGATACTGCGTGTGTGACCGAGCGCGCGCGCGCGCGTGTGTGTGTGTGTGTGTGTTTTGCAGAGTCATTTCCCACTTGGCTGTCACGCTTCACACTAGAGAGGAAATAGGAGGAGGGACAGAGCGGAGAGAATAACAGAGGAGTGGAGGTGGGAGAATAGGAGGACAGGGCCATGGAGAGGGGATAATGTTGGGGAGCAGGGGGAAATAGGGGAAAGGAGTTGAGAGGAGGGGAGAGCATACAGGAAGGTGGGAGATAAAGGGGAGGGGAGGGGAGGATAGGGGAGGAGTGGATGGGAAAGAAGAAGAGGATGGAGGAGGTGGAGCGAGGAGAAAAGGGAGCAGTGAGGAGAGAGTAATGGATAGAAGATGAGAATAATGGAGAGGACAGGAGAGAATATAATGCGGGAAATAGGGGAAAGGAGGGAGCAGAGGAAAGAGGTGGGGAGGAGAGAATAGTCAAGTGGAGAATAAGAGGAGCGGAGAGGCCAGGTGTGTTAATTCCTGCTGACGCACTCACAGATAACAATTTTTCTTTTTAACTTTTTTGATGAACGGAAGCATTTAATCGCTTTCTAGAATAGAATTGACCTGCAAGACATGACCTACAGGTGCATGCACTCCAAGCACCAAAGGTGCTGATGGCGTTCTGATTTTGAAGGCAGTGCCAAGCCGTGAAAACCCTCTTTGGTACAGCAACAAGAAGCTGCTTCTGTTAGTTGTGCAGTTCGAAACTGTTTTTTTTTTTTTATTCACCCGACAGTCACACGTTAGGGACCCAGCTGGAGAGGCAAGCTCTGGAAAAAAAAACACAATGAAGACGGATCACAAGTCAGTGCCTTCGACCAGAGGGAAACCACAACGGCAAATAATTGGCCCTGGCTTCACTTTAATTGCTGATGGTGACGATAATTTGGCAAGGCAGGGCAGCAAACACTGTCTGCTCCCATCAAGTTTGTGGTTCCAGAAGTAAATAAAGCGTTCCGCTGATAATATGTGGCCTGACACCGACGACAACAGAAGGTAAACACTGTTCCTTCATCGCCACAGGAGGCTGTTGCTCAATCACTGCTCTACTACCTCTGTGTTCATCCTATCATGCTACATGCAAAGCTTTGAGGGTAATGCGTGGACTTTAATAGGTGGCATTTGAATGGCATTCAAACTTCACGGTGGGACTCGATGCATTGTCATTAGCTGTCCAAGCGTGATGATGGGTTTTGTGTGTGTGTGTGTGTGTGTGTGTGTGTGTGTGTGTGTGTGTGTGTGTGTGTGTGTGTGTGTGTGTGTGTGTGTGTGGTGTGTGTGTGTGTGTGTGGTGTGTGGTGTGTGTGTGTGTGTGCATGGGGGGGGGGGTGGGAATGGAAACATCGGCATTACATTCAAATGTGTTTAATCGCAAAAAGATTTGAATAAACAACAATGGACCAGTCGGCGCTGACTTGCGAATCCGCACTGCTGGTTTTGTGGATAACATCTTAATGAGATGCAGTGTTTTAATTAAACAGGCAGAGTCCTTGTTTATCCGCATCTCATTCCGGGCGGCCTGTTCCCTGTTTATCCCGGGGATTGCGGGAGACTCCGGCTCCTTATTGACTTTACCTTGGGAGATCAGCCTGCTAATAGACTCCCTCACGAGGAGTCTATTTCTATTTTGTTGAGGGTTTCTTTTGCTGGGGGGGTGTTGCTGTGGCCGCGTTGTTTGAACGAGAACGTTAACACGGGCTGGACACACTTTCAGCACGCTCATATGCGGAACATGCTGACACGCTAATTACATACATGTTCAGCAGTGAAATTATCATAAAAATTCTAGTTTTTTTTTAATACCAATAAACAGCCGGAAACATTGATAAAACATGACATGTAGACAGAATGAGAGATAGTGGCACAGAGGTGGGAACACATTGTAATCAGTTACAAAAAACTGCTTTTTAGGAGTTGAGCCAGGGAATGAAGAAAGAGTGGGCAGGGAGAAGAGATTTGTGAGTCAGGAGGAATATTGTGAAGTGTCTTTGTTGTTTGATGGAGGAAGCTACCAGAGGTTGTGGTCACTGATGCGCTAGTGAGCAAGTGAGTGAGTGAGGTGAGTGAGTGAGTGAGGGAGGAAGTGAGTATCTACCTCTTCAGGAACACCTACAACATTTGACAAATCATCCTCTGCCATTTTCCCCCCTCTCCCGCTCTCTTAATGTGTTGCCTATTGTTGTGGTGTTGTTGTTTTTTTCCTTTTGTTTGAGTGTCTGTACTGTCTGTATGTATTTCTTTCTTATTTGTAAAGCGTCTTTGAGTATTTAGAAAAGCGCTATAAAAAACGGATCAATTATTCATATTATTATTATTGAGTGATTGAGTCCGTGGGTGTGTGTGAGGGAGTGAGCAGAAGAGCAGCAGAATTCTGGATTTGTCGAAGTTTGCAGAGAACTTTGTCGGATACGCGGTAGAGGATGGCGGTCTCGTCCTGAGGTGATGGACCGAGGGTTTCAGTGGTCTGAGGAGGAGGTGGGAGGGGTGGCTGCAGGCGAGAGGGATGGCTGCAGGCGACCAAGATGGTGGAAGAATAATATATAATGTGGTTCAAGAAAAAGGTCAGCAATGGAACAGAGGTTACAAATGGGAGGGGATGAAAGCACACTGGAGCCATCGAGTGCAGATAGGATAAATGGTGGATTTGGTGAGGGATTTGGGTCCAAATGCTTTGAGATTTGAGTGTCAGAACAGAGGGTAAAATAAATAACCCATATACAGTAAATAGGAGGAGAAAGAGGAGCGAACGGCAAAGGTTAGAGGGGCTAGCGGCTCAGAAGCTTCGACTGACTGAACAATGATTTAACAGACGATATTTGAAAAGTTCTCAGTTCACCACCTTTGTGAGTGTAAAGTTTACATATGCTCTCAAGATTTGCTAGAACGTGTGTTTCGCTCACTCCTCATCTTACTCAGTAAGAGGTCGGTGGTAGAGCTAGCTTGGCCTAAAGGAGGTTCCTGCAGTCTGGGTATACTGCCATCCTACGCCCTCT
>OLKM01001122.1:105089-115089 GCA_900291075.1 Melanogrammus aeglefinus | reverse complement strand
CGAGCAATAAGGCACTGTGGGCCTGCCTGAAATATCTCACTTAAGCCAATCGTTGGCCAATTTACTGTGGGGGTTTACTGGATTTGAAAGGCTTCACAATAACTTCAGCCCAAGGCCGTGCTCAGTGGAGGGTTAAGGGCATTGAGCTGTGTGTGCGGTCCACTCCAGTGTGTTGCCTGTGTGTGTGTGTGTGTGTGTGTGTGTGTGTGTGTGTGTGTGTGTGTGTGTGTGTGTGTGTGTGTGTGTGTGTGTGTGTGTGTGTGTGTGTGTGTGTGTGTGTGTGTGTGCCGGTGTGTGCACCTGCAGTGTCTTCATTATCCAGCCCTACCGCGATGACATGCACACTCGGGAACCCATGTCACTGATTAGCACCGGGCGCTCTGTATGTGGCGCAGCCCCCGTCACACCGGCCGGCACACGCGGCCTCACAGGTACGCCTCGCGCTATCCCCCCCTGTCCCGTCCCCCCCACCTCCCCGTGTCCCTACGTGCCAGAGCTGTCACCACCGCCGTTGCCAAGGCAATCCCGTCGCCACGGGTTACCGAGAAAAAGCAGCAGGAGACCGAAGGGAGGGGAAGAAAATGAAAGACGAAGAATCAATCTGTGATTATAATCTACGTTATGGCGGGTTTGTGTTTGGTGTGTGTGTGTGTGTGTGTGGGCGGGGGGGGGTCTTAGCGAAGGGGGTACCTGGGTTCACACATTTGTCGCCGCGGCCCTGGCTTTTATAGAATAACGGATGAACCACGGAGTCGGGAGCACGAGGGACAGTGGGTGAGGAATGGAGGAAATGTCGCGGTGGAGGGTGAGAGAGGGCGAGGGAGAGAAGGAGGGAAAGGGGGAGAAGGAGAGAAAGGGAGAGGGAGAGGGAGGAGCATTGTTGCAGCCGATTTATACTAGCAATCGACACCAGCCGGTTTATAGTGTGGAGCGTAGACGGGGGAGGACCGGAGAGCTGGAGAGGGAGACTGCAGTGAAGCTAAGGGTATAGATGGGGGGGGAGAGGATAGTAAAGGAGGGAAGGAGAGGTGGTGAGTGGGGGAGAGGATAGTAAAGGAGAGAAGGAGAGGTAGTGAGTGGGGGAGAGGATAGTAAAGGAGAGAAGGAGAGGTGGTGAGGGGAGAGGGGGATAAGGGGAGGAGAAGAGTGAGGGAGAGGGGAGGGGAGGACAGGAGAGGTGACGAGAGTGGAGGGGAGAGGGAGGGACAGGATAGGTAAGGTGAGGGGACGGTGGTATGGGAGCGGAAGAGAATCAGAGAGCAGAGGAGAGGACAGGGAATAAGGGGGGAGAGGAGGACAGGAGAGGAGGAGAGGAGGAGGAGAGGACCCAAGGGAAGGCCTGAAAGTCATGGCCACGAGCCAGTCCTGCCATTTCCTTCATCCCCTTAATCCCTTTGGATTGAATAGATAAGCAAAATCCTGGTGCTTGATATACTTCTGCAGCGTCATCGGACGGCCCCCTCCAGTCCCTGCCTCTCCCATCGCATCCTCTCATTGAACATGTCCTCCTTCTATCTCTCTCTCTCTCTCTCTCTCTCTCTCTCTCTCTCTCTCTCTCTCTCTCTCTCTCTCTCTCTCTCTCTCTCTCTCTCTCTCTCTCTCTCTCTCTCTCTCTCTCTCTCTCTCTCTCTCTCTCTCTCTCTCTCTCTCTCTCTCTCCTCTCTCTCGCTCTCTCTCTCCCTCTTTCTAACTATCTCTCTCCCTCTTTCTAACTCTCTCTCTCCCTCTTTCTAACTCTCTCTCTTTCTCACACTCTCTCTCTTTCGAACTCTCTCTCTCTCTCTTTCTCTCGCTCTCGCTCTCACTCCCCCAATTTATGTTTCAAGCTCTGGATGAGTTCCTATAGAAACTCTTCTGACTTCTGTGGTGTGGTTTATTTTCTACCTCATTATTTGTTGTGTCTATAAATGTGTATGTATATAATACATAATTATCACTAGATACGCTACTACTCAAATAAGATCTTGCATGATTTGCCGTTAGTATGACAACCGTTATGACGAGTAAGAAAAAAGTACCGCCACCGTTTCTAAAGTTTCAACTTCCCGAGGTGTTTTCTTTAATCACCTGACGCTCCTCAATTAAATTGGAGAAAGGTTGGCTTTGGAGAAGGGACACACACACACACACACACACACACACACACACACACACACACACACACACACACACACACACACACACACACACACACACACACACACACACACACACACACACACACACACCAGTGGCCCTAGCATCCCAGTGGTCGCTGGGTTGACTGTAACAGCTTTGCTCTGGTCATTAGCCGCTCCCCCGTGGACGGCCCATGCTGCCTCACACACTTACACACAGCACCCCCCGAAGGCTGATGAAAGCCAATGGGGGAGGGTTTTGAATGTAACACCGTAGGCGGTTGGCAATATGTGAACACCATAGGGGGAGGACACAACGTGTAACACCAATTGTGGCACCATTGTTATCGTCACTGCGGGACAACTGCCTTGACAGCTTTTGTTTTCCCTCTCAAGCAGACAGGGAATAATTCATCAATGTTAACTCAGTCCCTGGTTGTTCCACTCTTTTTGTCTGTGTGGACGATAGCCACCCAGAAACGTGCTGATACATGGACTGAAAATGTGCATAGCAGCACTGTGATATGGATACTCTGTGTTCTGTGATATGAATGATTTACATTGAACCACAGATCCATGTGCATAACTGTGCCCTCGTCGATGTAATTGGGAACCGGATCATGAAACCATGATGCTTTATGGTGCATTAAATCAGCTGGTAGTTCATGGTGTTGGCCGTGCTGATAGGGTTGTTACTTGCACGGATTCAACACAAACGTTTTCTTTCAAATGCAACAATGTACAGCTAATAATTACATCTCAGATAACGTTACACAACAAAGAAATAATTTCACTTCAAAAAAAAGTTATACTGCCTAAAGGGCTTCCAAAAATAGGCCTTGTTTGCCAGCCGTATTAACTTTTGTGAATATATATTTTCTCAAATTAACTTTCAGCGCATTCCAATGCAACACCTAAATGTCAACCATGCATATGCTAACAAAACAGATGAAGAATTGATCAAAACCCAGACTCTTGAGGTTTGCTTTTCACCGACTTGTATATCGGTATAAGGGGAAGTATCTGAAGGTGGCAAGGCGAGTATGTAATGTGATTTCTTATTTTAATATTTTTTATTAATTTATGTTTTTGTGGATATACGGTACATATGAGCAGGATGGGAAAGTTCTCCCTGTGACATTTACATGATGCTTTTGGACGGTGTAGGCGTGAGAAAGATACTGAATTAGTCTTCTGTGAACAACAGGTAAATATGTACAACGTATAATCAAACCTGAAAAAATAGTACATTTTGAATGTTGAGAGTAATGGCAAAGTATGTGAAACTCACATATTCAGTACTTAACCTAATTGTATTAATACCGGTGTTTTTTTATATTTCGGAATCATGACAAAACTAGTGCCCACTATAACGGAGAATAGCTTTAAAACGGTAGAAACGACATCGGGGATAAAAACAAGTACCTTTCGCCTCAACATTATCGTACCCCGACAGTACACCATCCAATCCTGCCTTTACGGTGTACACCACACCAGCCTGGCTCTGTCATTATATTAGCAACATACCCTTGAGTGTTAATTTGGCGTAATTTGCCCTGTACCGACCGAGCCATTATCCATTGAGCACTTCTCTCCCCTTACCTCCTAACCTTTCCTCCCCCTCTCCCCACCCACTCCTTCACCACCACCCTCCCGCTTCCTGTCCACCAAACCATTCTCTCCTTCCCTCCTCCCTCCCCCCCCTCCCTCCCCCTCCATCATCCTCTTCTCTCTCTTCCCCTCCCCTCTCCACCCTCACTCTCTCTCCCCCTCTCTCTCCCCTCCCTCATCCTCCTCCCTCTCTTCCCCTCCCTCATCCTCCTCCCTCTCTTTCCCCTCCCTCATCCTCCTCCCTCTCTTCCCCTCCCCTCTCCACCTCACCCTCTCTCCCCTCCCTCATCCTCCTCCCTCTCTCCCGTCCCTCATCCTCCTCCCTCCCTTCCCCTCCCCTCCCCTCTCCACCTCACCCTCTCTCCCCTCCCTCATCTTCCTCCCTCTCTTCCCCCCCCTCTCCCCCCCCCCCCCCCCCCCCCCCTCCTTCCAGATCCGTCGTCAGGGGGGCATCCAGCTTCTGGTGGACCTGCTGGACCACCGGCTGGGGGAGGTCCACCGCAGCGCTTGCGGGGCCCTCAGGAACCTGGTGTACGGCAAGGCCAACGACGAGAACAAGGTGGCGCTGAAAAACTGCGGCGGGATACCCGCGCTCGTCCGCCTGCTGCGCAAGACGGCCGACGTGGAGGTCCGCGAGCTGGTCACCGGTGAGGAGGGGGCACGCGTCGACGGGCGGGGTCTTTGCAACGTCTCCCATGAGAAACGCTGTTTCAAACACAAACAATGTCTCCCTGTAATGACAAATAAATTGCGTTGGATTACCAGAAATATCCAAGAATGCATTTTGCGACAACCAGCAGGAATTTGACGTCAAATTAGGCAACGCCATACTTGGTATTGACATAGGCCCCCCTTTTCCCAGAGGCGTCGTGATAGGGCAAACACTGATGTCACTCATAACACTAATTACAGGACTATTATGAACCAGGGCCCGGGTAGAAGCCTAAACGAGTGTAGGCAACACACATTAACCGTGGGCAAAGTTCACTGCTACACAAAAGTAGACAACCCATAATTTGAACTCTGAGTGACACCTTGGTTTGTCCTGTAATGACATCTCTGGGACAATAGTCTACAGTTCCATTGTGTCTGCCTGTGTCTGTCTGTGTGTGTGTGTGTGTGCGTGTGTGTGTGTGTGCGTGCGTGCGTGTGTGTGTGTGTGTGTGTGTGTGTGTGTGTGTGTGTGTGTGTGTGTGTGTGTGTGTGTGTGGGTTCAGGGACATTATCAAGTAATTGCACATTACACCATGGCACTTTTCACTCTTCTGCATCTTGGAAAGAACACACTGTACACCAAACTGAAGGTTGAACAAAGGACAGCCGTACCGGCCGCGGCTGTGTTGAATAAATGGATCAATGAATGAAGGTGTCGCTGGCCTTGGTGCTGAAGTGTGTCATGGAGGGTCCTGGCAGCCTGTGTCCCTCCAGAACACATCCATACAAGAGTCAGTCGTAAGGCACGTATGTAGGAGTTATTTAAAAAGTTTTCGTTTGGCTTGATTTTATGTATTTTTTTCCACTGGACTTTGAAAGATGCTTTTCCAGTGGTGTGTGTGTGTGTGTGTGTGTGTGTGTGTGTGTGTGTGTGTGTGTGTGTGTGTGTGTGTGTGTGTGTGTGTGTGTGTGTGTGTGTGTGTGTGTGTGTGTGTGTATGTGTGTGTTGCAGGAACGTGAGTTCGGCTGGCGAAGCGAGGAGGAGGATGAGGGAGTGCGAGGGGCTGTGTGTGTGTGTGTGTGTGTGTATGTGTGGGTAGGTCATTTATTTGTTGACGTATTGAGTTGGAGAGTTGTTTATACTGTATATGAATATATATGTGTTGTGTGTGTGTGTGTGTGTGTGTGTGTGTGTGTGTGTGTGTGTGTGTGTGTGTGTGTGTGTGTGTGTGTGTGTGTGTGTGTGTGTGTGTGGGAGTCCAAGCATGTAGCATCATGGGTTAATCTTATTCTGACCCTGAGGGAACAATGGGAGCCCATTTGGTTACATGCACATACACATACCTGTGAGCCTATAAATATACACACGTCATGCTACTACTTCCTCTCTCACAATGTTAAAAATACACACACACACACACACACACACACACACACACACACACACACACACACACACAGAAACACGCACAAACACACACACACACACACACAGACACACACATCCATCAGCTCTGCTTTCTGCTAGACCTAGCTAAATATCTCCCCCTAACGTTATCATGTCATGTACAGTAGCCCCTCAGCTGCTTCCTTCAACACACACACACACACACACACCCATGCATGCATGCACACACAAACACACACAATCACATACATACACATACACATAGTCTCCCTCTAGCGTGTATGTAATGTAAGCTTGTAGTGAGTCAGTAATTTTTCTGATTCTAAGGCCCCAGGATACGTTATAATGATACAAGGCCATGTTTTTGTGTGTGTTTTTCACTGTGTGTGTGTGTTTGTGTGTGTGTGTGTGTGTGTGTGTGTGTGTGTGTGTGTGTGTGTGTGTGTGTGTGTGTGTGTGTGGTGGTGTGTGTGGTGGTGGTGTTGGTGTGTGTGTGTTGGTGGTGTGTGGGATGGATGGGTGGGAGGGTGGGTTGGTGTGTCTATCTGTCTTCATGGGGTCTGTGTATAATCTCCCTGCAGTA
This sequence comes from Melanogrammus aeglefinus, assembly GCA_900291075.1. Lineage (NCBI taxonomy): Eukaryota > Metazoa > Chordata > Actinopteri > Gadiformes > Gadidae > Melanogrammus > Melanogrammus aeglefinus. Next base: position 108,716 of record OLKM01001122.1, on the reverse strand, counting down.
CTACGTAAATACTTATGGAGGATTATGTCAGTACTACTCATTCAGCGATACTCTATAGTCTTGATCATTTACCAAACCAGTGGTTGGCTTTCTGCTTGATGAATATGGTAATTTATTAACATTTTGAGACGGCTACAGAGGTATACGCTTGAGTATTGGAACGCGTTTTAAGCCCTCTGGTAGGAGTCTGAAATACACAGCGTTTGGTAAACCGTGTCGTCAATAGGCTGGGGAGTAGGAGACACAGAAAAGGGTGGGGTGGAAGGAGTGTTTGAGGAGCTTGGAGGGGTGAGGGAGTGAGAGAGGGTGAAATAACATTTCAACACAAAGAGAGAGAGAGAGAGAGCGAGAGAAAGGGAGAGAGAGTCACAATAACCTGCTTTTGTTTGCTCCTCTTTCTTTTTATCAATGTATTCGTTCTCTTCACCACTTGTATCCTCTTACTTCTGCTTTCCTCTATCCTCTCCTCCTCTTCCCTCTCCTCTTCACTCTTGTTTCCTCTCAGTTCGTCTCCTCTCCTTTCCTCTCCTATCATCTCCTCCCCTCTCCTTCCCTCCCTCCCCTCTCCTCCTCCTCTCCTCTCCTCTCCTCTCCTCTCCTCTCCTCTTCCTCTCCTCTCCTCTCCTCTCCTCTCTCCTCTCCTCTCCTCTCTTCTCCTCTCCTCTCTCTCTCCTCTCCTCTCCTCTCCTCTCCTCTCCTCTCCTCTCACCTCCTCTCCTCTCTGTTCCTCCTCCTGTTTGATTCTCCTGGCGCACCGTGCTCAATAATCTGCGCTCGCGCTCCGATGATCTCTAATGTGATTTATTTGTCATCCATCACGGGGGACGCTCCCTTGCGGGGTATCTACAGTTGTATCAGCTATGTTTCTGCTCTCTACCGGCTCAGCGGCGGGGAAAAATAGAGCTCCTTTTGGCTCCACCGGTTCACTTTGTACCAGATAAGGGAGACGTGTGGACGCTCTATGGACACTTACAAAGATAAAGACTTGGCACGTAGTCGACACGTGGCAACGTGGACATGTACACACACAAAACCAACGCACACAACCACACACACACACACACACACACACACACACACACACACACACACACAGTCACACATACATACCGGCACACGAACGGACACCCACACACACTCTTCCTTGATATAAAGTCAATGGAGCTGCTCGTGTTGAATTTGACCCCTGGCCCTGTTGTTTCTCTGGGGAATTGAAGCAATCTCTGCTTGGAGGCAAAGAAACAGAGGATCAGACGCACGTGTGCTCCCACAAACAGAGATGTGCATACACACACACACACACACACACACACACACACACACACACACACACACACACACACACACACACACACACACACACACACACACACACACACACACACACACACACACACACACACACAAACACATTCACACACACACAACCTTACTGGGCACTCTGTCTCTAAGGAGTTTAGAATTCATTGGATCAAAAAGTTGCTAAGCTGAAATGTTGATTTTCCATCAGAGCCACCAAATACTGGATGAGTCCAGTCCAGATGGGATCTAAGGGTTGAAGATAACTCAGGAAGGATGGAGAGAGGAAAGGAAGGATTGAGGGCTAGAATATTTCAAGGAAGTAAGGAGGGAAGACTTGAAGGAAGAATCAAAGTCTGAAGGAGAAAGATGAAAGATTTTAAGAAAAGGTGGACGTTTTGAGGAAGAAAGGCGGATGGTTTTAAGGAAAGAAGGATGAGGATTGGAGGAAGGGGTACATCCATAATAGTGATGTCATTTAACTGGTCATTCACGGATCATAAAACGTTACCAACCTCCCTGAAGTGCGATGACGGCATGCAAGGCCGAAGGAAAAGGCTAACCCATCAAATTAAAGTGAGAGCCTTTGACACAAGTTTTGTGTGTCACCAAAGTAAGGCAACACATAAAGAGATTAATGGAAAACCATAAGACGGTATGTGTCTTCCGAAGTATGTGTCTGTGTGTGTGAGACCTTTCAAAGCAAATTAACGAATTAATTAAATGCACTGCTAGTCAGAGGGCATCATATGCAGTTCCAAAAAAAAAAAGCGTTTGCTTGTGTGTGTGTGTGTGTGTGTGTGTGTTAGTGTGTGTGTGTGTGTGTGTGTGTGTGTGTGTGTGTGTGTGTGTGTGTGTGTGTGTGTGTGTGTGTGTGTGTGTGTGTGTGTGTGTGTGTGTGTGTACGTGGTCTGTGTGTGTGTGGGCCTGCATGTGTGTGCTTGTTTGTTTTTCACGTGCATTGTAAAAAGTCATATTATTTTGAGACTATGACTTCATCCATACATATTTCGCTCTTTCTTTTTGTCTCTGTCCACTTTTCCTCTCTCTCTCTCTCTCTCTCGCTCTCGCTCTCGCTCTCGCTCTTCGCTCTCTCTCTCTCTCTCTCTCTCTCTCTCTCTCTCTCTCTCCCTCCCTCTCTCTACCTCTCTCTCTACCTCTCTCTCTGATGCTGATCTCTGTGTTATTCAGCGCCAGGGGTCTGTAAGACAGTGGGTGCATGGTCTTCGATGCTGCTACCTCTCATTTTGTTTCAAATGCTTACTTCAGGCCAGTTGTAATCCTGTTGATATTTTGAACTGAAGCTGCCAGTGGCCTGTCCTTTAAATCACACGTTTTAACACTTGCCAGGTAATTACCGATAATAATTGAATTAGAAATGTGTTTTAGCTTGAGCACAATGTGTGCACTTATCCCTCCTTTCAAAAGGAGATTAGGAGAATTGGCAATGAATCAAATGTGTTTCTTATTATAAAATAGGCTGTGTCCAATAACATTATAGGCGTTTAGCTTAATGAAAAGATAACACTTCCATTATAAATAGTTAAAAAATAAACATTCATTTTGAATGGCCTGTGATATAAGCAGTTTTATAATTATGTTTTATGCTTTGTGAGACAGGTAAAGACAGCTGCAATGAAATAAACTAGAGTGCTCATACATTGTGTGTGTGTCATGCACTACATTAAGGCTGTGCGGTATGGACTCAAATGTAAATCATGGTATGATTTGAGGCATAGACAGCAAAGATATTATATCAAGGTGTGCTGATTTTATCTTCTAATTTTGATATAAAGGTTTCTGAAGGGGTTAAATACTGGTTAGGCAGCAAAACCGCTTAGAAAAAAATGCAAAATCTTTCCTTGTTACTTCCATCTCTAGAAAACACAAATGTTTAACAGTATGGATTTCTTTCTCCACTTGCTCGCGGACCTTGCCGTATAGTTTTGGCATCTCAATTTGGATGAAGTGTGTGCGGGCAAGTGTTTTTTAACATCTCTTTAAAGCCTTCCTATCGACATTTTGAAAGGGAACCATGTCCTTACACAGGTCAACTGTGACGGCGTTTGTTATCTCGTTCCACCACTGTCTTTTTTTGACGTAAGGACTGGCTTTGGAAAATGCCTGCAGAAGCGATGTCTGAGATGCAGAGACAGCTTCACGCTACCAGCGTGTGTCTCGTACGGTGTGGAGTAAGAGCTCGTGAAGGGACTATTGCGCAAGCATGCAGGCGTGCAGCAAGCAAAACAGTCCCTTCACAAGCTCACATCTCGTGAAGAGACCCAATAGCATACCGGTACTGCCTGAGAAGGCAGTATCGTTTTCAAA
>OLKM01001122.1:87589-95089 GCA_900291075.1 Melanogrammus aeglefinus | reverse complement strand
CACACGCACACATACAGTACATACACAAATACACAAAATACAAAATAAGTCATAGTATTGTCGTGGATAAAACTTAAGACTTTAACACAGCTGTGTGTGCAGATATAGAGTAAGCTTTAAACAGCAGGGAGAAATATATATTTTTAAGAAATCTGTCTCCCTTAACACCGGATGGAACGGTGGAGTATATGGCTATTCAATAAAATGAAACACTATACCTTTTCAAATTTGATTTTTTTTTTATCGACGACAGAGCAAGGGTACATACAGAATGAGTTGGACTCAATATAACGATGAATCTAGGTTGAAAAAAAAGCTGACCTCGCAGTGAGGAGTAAAATGATTTGGCAGTGTTTATGTTCTCTAGATGGACTCGTGTGACATACTGGAAGGAAGGAAGTCTTTTAAAAAGAAAGTCGCTTTAAAGGAAGTCAATTCACGAGAGCTAACTCATGCTCGACCAGCCAGACACACAGCTTACTGTAAGTACTCTCTCTCTCTCTCTCTCTCTCTCTCTCTCTCTCTCTCTCTCTCTCTCTCTCTCTCTCTCTCTCTCTCTCTCTCTCTCTCTCTCTCTCTCTCTCTCTCTCTCTGTCTCTCACTCTCACTCTCACTCTCACTCTCACTCTCCCTCTCTTTCTTTTGCCTTTTTTAGCATTGACTCATAGGGCTAAGCACCTTCTCCCACGTTTCAGGCGTCAGATAAAAGTCTTGACGGGAATTTTAGCATTACTCAGCGAATTCAAGGCTAAAGGCTTATAAGCAATAAAGAACAGCCTACGCACTTATATCTCACTTTCTCTTTCTGTCTATCCTCTCTCTCTCTCTCTCTCTCTCTCTCTCTCTCTCTCTCTCTCTCTCTCTCTCTCTCTCTCTCTCTCTCTCTCTCTCTCTCTCTCTCTCTCTCTCTCTCTCTCTCTCTCTCTCTCTCTCTCTCTCCCTCTCTCTCACACGCGCTCTCCATAACTCGCTCTACGTGTCTCTCTATTTGACTTCCACCCACTGACAGTCCCGGCAATTCAAACAGTTGTCAAGGCGGAGTGAGTTCTGAGTGAGGTCCTGCTGTTGTTTCCCATCATCTCCCACCAAGGAATGTCGTTGTCATCGTTAAGTGTGCGTGTGTCTGTGTGTGTGTTTTGCCTTAATTCTGCATTGAAAGCCCATTAGCATTCAAATCGGGTGAAAATTACGTGACCTTCTCCTACCGGCGTTCCGCTAGGCTGCGCCAAAGTTTTTAATTGAGTTCCCGCATCTTTCTTCTTCTTTTATTTGCTCCCCCCCCCCCCCCCCCCCCCCTACCTGACTCTGATTATAAAGGAAGCGTATTGTTTAAGAATCAAAGCCGGCGTTTCTCGGCGGCAGCGGCGCGAGTCGGCCCCCACGAAACTCCGGCGTGGACCGACTGACTAAAGAGAGCGCTGTGTGCTCTCTTTCTTCCGACTCCACCGGACTTTAAATTGAAGCAGGCCTCTGGGCTACGCGTGCGGACGTTTGAAGAATCCTAATGGTCCCCTTTTTTAGGTGGTTCCAGTCTACGGTTTCCTCTATCGATTTGATCTCCTCGTATGAACTGCCTTTCCATGTCCCCCACCCTCTCTCTCTCTCTCTCTCTCTCTCTCTCTCTCTCTCTCTCTCTCTCTCTCTCTCTCTCTCTCTCTCTCTCTCTCTCTCTCTCTCTCTCTCTCTCTCTCTCTCTCTCTCTCTCCCGGTGTTATCCACACTGTATCTCTGTATCTGTCTCTGTCTTTTTCTCTCTCTGTTACACATTCTGCGTCTCAGCTCCTCGGGATCTGTGGTCTACTGTTTTTCACTATCGTATGCGCTCGCACACATATACACACTTTTGTGAAGTCCCATATGAAGGCACACCCACACACACACAAACACCCACATCCACACAAACACATGTACACTAAAACACACAAGCGCACAGACACACACATAAACACACACACACACACACAGACACATCTTCCTGTACTCATATACACACAAACATGTACATACACACACTGCACATACTGTACAATGTGTGTGTTTGTGTGTGTAAAATATCTCTCTCTGACCCTGTGTGTGTGTGTGTGGGTGTGTGTGTGTGTGTGTGTGTGTGTGTGTGTGTGTGTGTGTGTGTGTGTGTGTGTGTGTGTGTGTGTGTGTGTGTGTGTGTGTATGTGTGTGTTGCAGGAACGTGAGTTCGGCTGGCGAGGAGGCGAGGAGGAGGATGAGGGAGTGCGAGGGGCTGACGGACGCCCTGCTCTTCGTCATCCAGACCGCCCTGGGCAGCAACGAGATCGACAGCAAGGTGCCAGCACATGTGTGTTTGTGTTCATATGTCCACGTAATCAACCCCCCACTGGTACTGTGTGTGTCCGTCTGTATGTGTGTGTGTGCGTAAACACATGTGTGTGTTTGTGCATGTGTGCGTAGGGAGCTACTTTTATATACCTGTGTGTGAGTGTGTTGGAGGCTACTTTTAGATACCTCTCTGTGTGTGTTTGTGTGTGTGTGTGTGTGTGTGTGTGTGTGTGTGTGTGTGTGTGTGTGTGTGTGTGTGTGTTGTGTGTGTGTGTGTGTGTGTGTGTGTGTGTGTGTGTGTGTGTGTGTGTGTGTGTGTGTGTGTGTGTGTGTGTGTGTGTGTGTGTGTGTGTGTGTGTGTGTGTGTGTTTATGTGTATTTTTTTGTTGTGAAGGAGTGTGTAGGGAGCTACATTTGGATACCTCTGTGTGTGTGCTTGTGTGTATGTGTGTACGTGCCTGCCTGCCTGCCTGTGTGTGCGTAAGGACAGGTCATTTGTTGTGCACTCTCTTCGACCCATCTGTCTGTTCTTTTTTTGTGTGCATCTTCCTATGAGAGGTTGAGCATGTCTGTCTTTCTGGCTGTGTGTGCGTATGAGTGTGTGTGTGGCTGGAAGTGTTTGTGAGACAGTCAATATAAAAAGCTGCTATGGTTGGCTGCCTCCTCAAGGTCTCTCTGTCTCCAAGCCTCTCTCTAAATGGCCGTCCTTAATCACTTTTTAAACGCCCACCCCCTTCTCCCACGTCTGCCCACCGAGACTGCAGGGGACAAGGCTGTCACCACGGTAACCAAGATTGATTGGCAGCCATGCCGGCCAATGGTCATCGTTGCATTAGAGCCGTGTATTAACGGTGCAGTGCTCAGACATTTCTCCCTCTCCTGCTCTCTCTCTCTCTCTCTCTCTCTCTCTCTCTCTCTCTCTCTCTCTCTCTCTCTCTCTCTCTCTCTCTCTCTCTCTCTCTCTCTCTCTCTCTCTCTCTCTCTCTCTCTCTCTCTCTCTCTCTCTCTCTCTCTCTCTCTCTCTCGCTCTCTCGCTCTCTCTCAGTCGTCTTCTCTGTCTCTCGCTCTCATTCTCTCTCACAAAGCTCCCCACGCCCACTCTGTCACTTGTTCTTTAAACTTGTTTGAACTGTCACTTTAAACTAACCATCTTACACGGTGTGTGCTCCACCCGGGACCCAGCAGGAAGCAGCCGGTATGATCTCCCGGTATGATCACATGAATCAATACGCGGGCGGACAGGTGCTATTCTTTCCGAAAGACATAAAAGGCTTAAGAGGGTTAGAAGTTGGTTGCTGGTGAGTTAAAGCCAATTGTTTCTCTGAAATGGAATTCTGCTGTCTGTGCCACAAACCCCTGTTTGTACCACCGAGCCCTGCAACCATTTAGGCCACAAGCTTCGGGGATTGAACGCCTGCACCTTTCAACTGGCAGTCGCAGAAATAGGCCTGTTATTTAATTTGTAATGAATATAATTTATTGACAACATTGAACAGGATTGACTTATTTTCTGACTGATTGCCAAACAGTGTGATATTGCGAAAAACAAAAGAAAGTAAATCCAGAAATAAATAAGTAGAGCGGATAACGCATGGCCGAGTTGAAATTGAAATGCTTGTGCTCTGAAATGAACTGTATTAGAGTGCTGGAAGGGGATTTCAGACACGAGTGAAGGTAGTTTGTGTGTGATGGTGTTTGGAGAAAAGCCTCTCCAGCACAGACCCTTCAATTACAGTTCAAAGTCATTGCCGTCTTGGGCCAAAGATGATTTTGTCTTCAACAATTTCCACTTAATTTGTTGAATTCCACTTATTTTTCAAGAAAACCCTCTGGCTCCTACACACAGTCTAGATCCGGCCAAATTAGCAGTAGTATGCAAACACACATATGTACTTGCAAACACAGGGGGGGGCATGTATTCTGGAGCGCACAACATGAACATGAGAGCTCTGTCGATCACTGACTTCCTGCACATATATACCTGCACACATATGCAAATTAACATGACATCGCACGCACGGACTCCAGCACACACGGACACGCACAAAAACAATACATGTTCGAGTATCTCTGGCGGGCGGGTGGGGGGGGGCGTTCAGAACTCGGTGTTAAATGGGCTATGACGCAGTTAGCTCGTCTCTATCATTCTTTCTCATTTTAGCTTCCTCTCATCTCCTTTCAAAGTCAAAGTGTGCCAGAGTCATAGGATCCTGCTCAATATACATCAATGTCTCTCTACCACTCCCCACTGTCTTTGGTCTATCCTTCTCACTTATTGCCTTGTAGCGTGGGAGCGTGTGTGTGTGTGATTGTGTGCGTGTGTGTCCAATTGTCTCTGTGTCCTCCTAAGAACCTAAGAAAGCCAATCAAAGCTAATCATGTCCCCTGTCCACTGTGTCCCCCATCTTCCCGTCTGTTCCCATCTTCCCATCTGCTCCCAGACCATCGAGAACTGTGTGTGCATCCTGAGGAACCTGTCGTACCGCCTGGCCGCTGAGACGTCCCACGGCCAGCAGGGGGGGCTGGAGGAGCTGGATGGCCTGCTGTGCGACGCCAACGGCCGCGACGGAGAGAGCTCAGGCTGCTGGGGCAAGAAGAAGAAGAAAAAGAGGGGGGCCGACCAGGTAAAAAGCACTCCACTGGAACCCCCAAAAACACAGAACAATGGAGCACAATGAAGAATCTATACTTCCAGTATATACTATGCAAATCATTGAACAGTGTTAATCCCCTATTTTACTCGCAGCTAGCATGCTAGTGGCTGATGTAGTAGCATGCTACTGTGCTACTGTGCGACTGCGTCGTACTTCTGCCATTCATACTAGCATATTTGCAGCTAGCGTCCTAGCCTCTTCGACGGCGAGGCCAACCATGCAAGGTGATAGACATCTCGTCGGGAGCAGTTAGGGTTAGGTGTCTGGCTCAGGGACACCTCGACACACCGAGCCGTGTATTGAGCTAGCAACCTTCCAGTAGTAACTTGTTGACTTACAACTAGCTACAGGGTCTAGTGCACTAGTGCCTAGCTACCTATGTTGCTCTTCAAACGTAGGGGCGCCATGCGTTTGAAACGTCTACAGCCGAGCCTCTCCTCTTGCCTCTGAGTCGGGGGGCCCTCGCTGGTTAATAATCGAAGGAACAGAAGGGAAGAAGGAGCTGAGGAAAAACCAGGGTAGATCAGAGGGTACTCAGCATGCCCAGTTGAAAAAGCTTCATAGTCTTCTATAATGCATTGTAAAGGGAGACTCTGGAGCTGCATGTCTCGCACCCTCTTTGACTCTGTCATCAGTTGAAGTCTAGCTTATGTTTTGTGATTCCAAAGAAAATAACTCATCCAAAATGTAACCAAAATCCACATAATTTGCAGGTTTTCTGGGGCTGTCTGAGATCTCCCTCTCTCTGGACCTCATCTCTGTCTCTCTCTCTCTCTCTCTCTCGCCCTCGCACTCTAGCTCTCTCTCAGTCTCTCTCTCTCTCTCTCTCTCTCTCTCTCTCTCTCTCTCTCTCTCTCTCTCTCTCTCTCTCTCTCTCTCTCTCTCTCTCTCGCTTTCGCTCTCGCTCTCGCTCTCGCTCTCTCTGTCTCTCTCTCTCTCAGTCTCTCTCTCCCGCTCTCGCTCTCTCTCTAGCTCTCTCTCAGTCTCTCTCTCTCTCTCTCTCTCTCTCTCTCTCTCTCTCTCTCTCTCTCGTCCTCTCTCTCTCTCTCTCTCTCTCTCTCTCTCTCTCTCTCTCTCTCTCTCTCTCTCTCTCTCTCTCTCTCTCTCTCTCTCTCTCTCTCTCAGTTTCTTTCTCTCTCTCTCTCTCTCTCTCTCTCTCTCTCTCTCTCTCTCTCTCTCTTCTCTCTCTCTCTCTCTCTCTCTCTCTCTCTCTCTCTCTCTCTCTCTCTCTCTCTCTCTCTCTCTCTCGTCCTTCCTGCCTCTATCCTTCTCTCTCCCATTCCTATTGGTATTAAAGCGATGACATTCTCCACAGACTTGTTGTCAACTTGTCAGAAGAGCTTGGCCAGGTTCACCACGGCACGCGGCTGTGATGCGCCGACACGAGACAGGAGTCAGGAGGGAAAGACCGGGGAAATACTCATCAATGGAAAGATAGATAAAAAAAATGTGTTAATGTCACATACTTGTGCCAGGGATAGATGCAGTGGAAAAGACAGACATGCAACTGGGGGGAGAACCGGGGAGTGGGCTAGGACTCAGAGATGGATGGGTAGTGATGGACAGGGTGTGAGGGAGAGGAGACAAACAGAGGAGCGTCGAAGCGTGAAGACCCTTGATGGGTGTGAACTGAGGTTCGGGCGACAGAGAGAAAGGAGGACAAATGGAGAAAACGAAAAAAAGAAAGAAGATGGCAGAGGGAGAGTGATGGGGAGAGAGGGAGGGAGGGCCAGAAGCAGGCAGCCAGGCAGACTGTAATGTACCCTACTTAATCATTTATTAGAGGGTTGAGATGGCAAGGCCAAGATGCTGCACTGGAGTCTGAGCTGAGCCTAAGCACTCTAAATTGAAGATCCGCGCATGTGCGTTCAAACAAACACACATGGACACAGGTGCACTTGCGCGAAAAACACACACACACACAACACACACAAACACACATATGTGTAGTGTGTCTGTGCACAAACACACGCTTTTTCAAACAAAGATACACACACATACACAAAGCTGTGCTTTTTTAGGAGAAACCCCAGGAAAAAAGAAGTGATAGTTATATAAGATATATATTGTAGATATTCGCCATTACTCATCTGAATATGCTTGACCCCTGCCAAGAAGACCAAACAGTTAACCCATAAATAATGTATATCTTAATTATTCAACAGTGCCACCTCCGTGCAATCACTTACACTCAATTATTTTAGCATTGCTGTGTGCAGAAAAGTGTTCCTCCTCTGGGCATTCATAGCATCACACGGATATGAAACGTGCACAGTGACTGGATGTAAAAGTGCCATCTTGTTGCAATTGCATGGCTTTTTCTTCTTCTTTTTTTTTGTCGGCCCCGCATTTAATCTCCCGTGGACTCACAACAGCCCCATATAAACACACAAGGGGCTGTTGTGACATGCTCCGACGCATGCACGCACGCAGGCGCTGCATCGTGCCTCTTAATCAGCAGGGAGTTGTGTGATAACACTGAAATCAGGACGTCTCTCTCTCTCTCTCTCTCTCTCTCTCTCTCTCTCTCTCTCTCTCTCTCTCTACTCTC
>OLKM01001122.1:80089-85089 GCA_900291075.1 Melanogrammus aeglefinus | reverse complement strand
GACGGAGAACGAGGAGGGTAGGGGTTGGACGAGGGCTGAGTACAGGGGGAGAGGGCGATGGCTAGAAATGGAGGGGAGGCATGGAGGGATATTAACTTGCCTGTGTTGCGTTCCACCTACAGCCCCCGTCAGTTTAACCTCATGATCGGAGACTTGGGGGGGGGAAAATAAATCGTTTTACTTTCATTCTTTCTTCTTTTTTTTTGCCGTGATTTGTTGCAAAGGACGAGGGTGGATGGTGGTGAAAATTTTAAGGTGAAAGGAGAGGAGAGTTGTATTAACTTGTGGATTTTGTGAGGGTTTGGTCCGATTCAACGCGGAGAGTGTGAAATACGAGCAGTGAAAATATATTCATACAAATGTCTATTCGGTTCAAATAATTCTGTTAACTGAAACCTTTGTACATTACGATGGAAGGTATCTACTGTAATTTATTGAAGGCAATATGGTTTAGTTCATTTGAACTTCCCTACTACCGTTCCTACTGAGGTTAAACCTAAAACGGTCCATTTGAGTATGCTTAGTGCAGAGGAGATCGTGTTCCATTTGGCTTTTCTGCTTGAATGCAAAATTTAGATTTGCATACAAGCAATCTCACATCGTCCCCCAAGTAATGGTAAACGTGAGATTATCTTTTACCATGGCTTAATGCAGGCCTTGCTGCATTAATACATCGTCATAAAGTTGTGGTTTTGTGGCACTGTGAACAAAAGGGCAATAACCTGGGTTCACCCACAGAAACAGAGAGCCAGACTCAACTAAGACGTTACAGCAGGAAGAGAGAGAGACAAAGAAATCAGGGAGGCGGGAGAGAGAGAGAGAGAGAGAGAGAGAGAGAGAGAGAGAGAGAGAGAGAGAGAGAGAGAGAGAGAGAGAGAGAGAGAGAGAGAGAGAGAGAGAGAGAGAGAGAGAGAGAGAGAGAGAGAGAGAGAGAGAGAGAGAGAGAGAGAGAGAGAGAGAGACACACACACACAGAGAGAGACATAGACAGAGAGAGAGAGAGACACAGAGAGAGACATTGACAGAGAGAGAGAGAGAGACAAGAGAGAGAGAGAGACAGAGAGAGAGAGACAGAGAGAGAGAGAGACAGAGAGAGAGAGAGAGAGAGAGAGAGAGACATAGACAGAGAGAGAGAGAGAGAGAGACAGAGAGAGACACATAGACAGAGAGAGAGACACATAGACAGAGAGAGAGACACATAGACAGAGAGAGACACATAGACAGACAGAGAGCGAGAGGGGAGAGTGAAAGAGACCCACAGGAGGGCACGTGGATGACCTCCCTGCTGTCCTGAAGGTGTGTGTGCTTTTGTTCATGCGTGCGTGCGTGTGTGTGTGTGCGCGTGCATGGGCAAGATGTGAATCAGATTCGGATTTGTTTGGAGCCTCGGCGTGCACCCTTGGGGGGGGGAGCGAGGGGGGGGGAAGGAGAGATGGACGAGGGAGGTAGATCGAAAGGAACAGGGAACAAAGAGCAAATGATGTGGTGCAGGTGGAAGCCTGAAAGCCACATTTTTTGTTTGGAGGATAAGGTGTGTGTGTGTGTGTGTGTGTGTGTGTGTGTGTGTGTGTGTGTGTGTGTGTGTGTGTGTGTGTGTGTGTGTGTGTGTGTGTGTGTGTGTGTGTGTGTTGTGTGTGGTGTGCGTGCAGACCTGTGCATTATTGCATGGCTGTGTTTATGTGTGTGTGCGTGGGTGTGTGTGTGTGTTTCTGTGTACCGTCACATCTGTGTGTTATTGCACAGCTGTGTTTATGTGTGTGTGTTTGTGTGTGTGTGTGTGTGTGTGTGTGTGTGTGTGTGTGTGTGTGTGTGTGTGTGTGTGTGTGTGTGTGTGTGTGTGTGTGTGTGTGTGTGTGTGTGTGTGTGTGTGTGTGTGTGTGTGTGTGTGTGTGTGTGTGTACATGCAGACCTGTGCATTATTGCATGGCTGTGTTTATGTGTGTGTGGGTGTGTGTTTGTGTGTACCGTCAGATCTGTGTGTTATTGCACAGCTGTGTGTGTGTGTGTGTGTGTGTGTGTGTGTGTGTGTGTGTGTGTGTGTGTGTGTGTGTGTGTGTGTGTGTGTGTGTGTGTGTGTGTGTGTGTGTGTGTGTGTGTGTGTGTGTGTGTGTGTGTGTTTGATTGCATGCTTGTCTGTGTGTATGTGTGTACGTGCGTGCGTGTGTGCGTCTGTGTGTGTGTGTATATTCAAATCAGAACAGAGTAGCAGTGTGAGGAGACAGTGTTTCCGGACCACTTTAGTCTTGGCGCTCACACACACTCTCCTCGGCCGTGCTCCAGAACCTTCCTCACGCCAACTCACACTAAAAAATGTATTTTTTCAGTTGATTATGTAAAAAAAAAGCTAAACTGCAAAGCGTGGTGTTCACAACTGTGCCTGGCGAACCGCAAAAGTGCTAATCAGTTTCCCAGGACAATATTGCCAATTTGTCTGCGTTTTCATTTTCATTTTCAACAAGGAAGTTGAGTGCGATTTGTTTTGGGGGAAGATTCTGTTTTAATGGAGGGCTATCAGGGCATTGTAGAAGTTGTTGCTTCGTAAAGACGAGATATCTTTCTGAATAAGCTTCGCTCTCTTCTGATCCGGCCGTGACGTTTCACGTACAAAACATTCAGGCACTAAATGGGAAGGAAAGAGATTCAAGGTAGGTGGCATATAGAAGACTTGGCGGCCCCTCAACGTCAATAGTCTGGTACTGCTTCTTGGTTATCAATAAGGCTTGATTTTCACATTGTTTTCTCAGTCTTCCGGCAACAAGTGTCCTTGCTTCTGTTGCTGCAGTAAGCTACGTAGCATGGTGGCTAACACTGCAGAGCAGGGCTTTAGTTCAGCAGTCGTGCGAGAACAGTTTCTCAACGGAGAACGCTTGTGTGAGTGTGTTTCGATGCTGATGAGTGTAGGGGTGTTAAAAACCGTGGGATCCTGGGGCTGACATCCGGTCCGCTTCAGCGAATCGAGGTCAAGGAGGACGCAGGCGGTAGACACTGGAGTGCTGCATTTTCCGGAAGCACAAAGTGTAAAAGTCAAAAGTGTAAAAGTTGATATTTGCTGCAGTGTGCACTTGCCCGTGGACCCTTTCTGAGGTCACTTCATGACCCAAACTCTGTCCGTTCTTAATTCTGCCCTTTCCAATATCATGCACTCTATGCAGAAGTACAGCCTTAGAATAAGGTACATATTTAATTAACATTTGGCTGTTCTTTTTGTCATATTAACAGATTTTTCAAAATAAAATATACTTTATTAACACCTGACCGGACATCGGGGTGGGATTAGTCACTGATTAATTCTTTATTTCCACAAGCACAATTTAATAAGAGTCAAAAGTCAAACGGAACGTGGTCTTTCTTGTACACACTGACAGACACAAATTCTGCCTGTCTGTCCAATCTAACTCTTCTCTTCCCCCTCCTCTACTTCCTCCTCCCTCTTCTCCTCTTCTTCCAACTCCTCCTCTTCCCTCCTCATCCCCCCTCTCTTCTCATCCACCTCCCCTTCCTCCTCCTATCCATCTTCCACCTCCTCCCTCTCCTCCTCCTCTTCATCATCCTCCCTCCTCTTCCCCCCTCCTCCTCCTCCTCCTCCTCCTCCTCCTCCTCCTCCTCCTCCCCCCCAACTCACTACTCCTCCTCATTTTCCCTCATCGTTCTCACCCTCTTCTGTCCTCCTCCTCCTTCTCCACCCACTCCCCCCCCCACTCACTACTCCTCCTCCCCAGTGGTCGGTGTACATCCGCGCGGCGGTGCGTAAGGAGAAGGGCCTTCCCATCCTGGTGGAGCTGCTGAGGATCGACAACGACAGGGTGGTGTGCGCCGTGGCCACCGCCCTGCGTAACATGGCCCTGGACGTTCGAAACAAGGAGCTCATCGGTGAGTCCCTTCCTAGGGGAAATGCGGCGGGTGGGGGGGTGTACAGGGATTTGGCAATGGAGAGACGGTGGGGTTGGGACAGGGTGTTTGTGTCGGTTCCTCGGGACAGTGGGACACAGACGACACTCTTTTCGCTGCAAAGGGTATTAAAAGAAAAGTAGTAGGATTAACTGAACGCTTGCTTCGTGACAACACCACGGCGTTCCATCCCACTCCATGTGCTCTTTGCTCTGTAGAAGACGAGAATATATATATATTTGGCATGTTGAATCTGAATTAGACAACTTTGATCCTCACCTTGTTGATTGTTCTCTCTCATTCTGTGTTTTTTTCTCGTCAGAGTGAGAATACAAAAATGTTCTCTAGAACATCCACAGGGTGTCTAAATGATGCATAATGCTGTTTAAATTGTCTAGCCTGTCATTTGTCAAAAAATAAAACATTGTCGTCCTTTACCATGTCGCCCAGAGTGAAACGGATACCTCCGAGATGCAGCTTTGACACTTTTGTGACACACGGCATTAAACATGTTTAAACTAAAGAATAAAGTTAACAAACGCCCCAGGAAATTAAATCCTGGGAACAGTGTTCATTTTCACTATTTTCTGGGTCGGCACTCGATGAGAGACACACACACACACACACACACACACACACACACACAGCAGCGGCAGACGATAGGATGACAGCATACAGAATACAGTATTGCATTGTGGGTAAGCCGGGGTGATGGAGATGATACAGTCAGGCCGCTGCCAGCATCAAGGCACGACCCTAAACCTCATCCATCAATGATAATGCAACACATTTGAGAATTATAGTGTCGGCTATGCCAACGGTAAGTTATGTGCCTAACTGTAATAGTCGATGGGAGCAATTTGGCTCTGCGGCCTGGAGAAGGTGGCGGCAATAGTGAAATATTGAGCAATATAATATCTACGAGCTACGAGATTGGTTAAGAAATTAGACACTGAACGAGACAGAAAATGAAGCCGCCCGTGGGCCAATGTGTAGCTGACATTCCCTTTGTGCTTTCAGCCGTTTATATAAATGAGTTCTAAGTGTTTGCTATGGTGTTAACCACAAACGGTATAATGATAGCAACAACTAAAAAATGGGGCATCTTACCA
>OLKM01001122.1:72589-75089 GCA_900291075.1 Melanogrammus aeglefinus | reverse complement strand
TGAGGCTGATCCAGCCCACCGGTGATTATGCGTGGCAGACCGTATTCTCTCTCTCCCTCCCTGTCTCTGTCACTCTCTGTCACTCTCTCTCTCGTGCTCTCGCTCCCTATCTCTATCGCTCTCTGTCTCTCTCTACACAAGCTTCCTGATCCAAGCTGCCTGCTTGATTGCAAAAGCCCAGTATTCATGCTTCCGCATTAGATTCAATTATTTGTTTTTCGATCAGCTACACAATGCCCACGCACCTCATCGCTCTCTTACTCTCTCTCTTTCTTCTATTTTCTATTTATCAGTGTGGTACATGGTTTAATGGTTTGTCCTATGCCTGGGCGTGCCTCATTTTCTGTTCCCCATTGTTTGTTCAGAGATGAGCTCATTCTTCCAATCTTACTCTCTCTTTCACCCGCTATCTTTCTTCTCTCTCTCCCTCTCTCTCTCGCTGTCACTCTCTTTCTCTGTTTCTCTCTGTGTGTGTCTCTCTCTCTGTGTCTCTCTCTTTCTCTGTCTCTCTCTCGCTCTCCGTTTCTCTCTGTGTGTCTCTCTCTGTCTCTCTCTCGCTCTCTGTTTCTCTCTGTGTCTCTCTATCTGTCTCTGTCTCTCTCTCGCTCTCTGTTTCTCTCTGTGTCTCTCTCTCTGGCTCTGTCTCTGTCTCTCTCTCGCTCTCTGTCTCTCTGTCATGCGCTCTCTCTCTGTCTGTCTCTCTCTCTCTCTCTCTCTCTCTCTCTCTCTCTCTCTCTCTCTCTCTCTCTCTCTCTCTCTCTCTCTCTCTCTCTCTCTCTCTCTCTCTCTCTCTCTCTCTCATTCTCTCAGTTCTTTCTCCCTCACTCTGTCTCGTTATGTCTCTCTCTCTCGCCTGCAGACTCACTTGCTTTCTCACCAGGCCACTCCGCTGATGGCATCAGTGCCAGAGAATCGCTGTGGAGACGGAACAAGGGCACTGCAGGGCAGTCACTTATTGTTGAATCCCAAGCCTGTGTGTGTGTGTGTGTGTGTGTGTGTGTGTGTGTGTGTGTGTGTGTGTGTGTGTGTGTGTGTGTGTGTGTGTGTGTGTGTGTGTGTGTGTGTGTGTGTGTGTGTATCTGTGCGTGTGAATGTTTGATTTCACACAGTAACACTACTTTTCTTATCAGCCCGTGCTCGTACACACACACACACACACACAGACACACACACACACACACACACACACACACACACACACACACACACAAACTGTGCACGTGACACCCGCACCACCACTAACACCCTGGGGACTGCATGAGGAATGGTCCGGGTTCGGCGTGAAACATCCTCACATGGGCGACAAACGATCCAAGATACAAATGCGGTGGGCTTAATTAGCTAGCTTGAGACACATTCTGTGGCTGAAGACGGAACGCGAGCGCTTCACTTTAATGACTTTAATGAGCGGGGATGTGAAATAGATACAATCCCATCCGTCCGTCTCTGTGCATAAGGTTATCCTCTCCATACTGTACCTCTTCCTGCCATCGCATCCCAGAGGGGGGGGGTGTGTGAGCGTGAGGCGTTCCCCCTCGTATTGAGTTGTAAATGTGCATCCCCATTTAATGCTGCTTGGGAATATCCCCCCTATCTCACACGCTCCCGATTGAGTTAACGGAATACACGCCGTTCGCTGTTGCATTCAAATGAACAGGAAATTCATGTCCTTGTCCTTGGATAACCCCCCCCCCCCCCCCCCCCTCGCTCCCTCCAATGATCCGTCTTATTCCTGCAGCTTTTCCGTGAAGAAGCCCGAGACTGGGACCATAAGTCCCACCTGAATGATTTGCACACAGCTGCCCCGAGGTCAGTGCAAGGCAGACTTTATCCACTTGCCACAGTTTGTGACAGCACGACAGCACAGGGGCGACTCCGGCATACAAATCAAGAAAGTGGATACGCCCCTTCAACACCCCTCCTTGCAACCCCCCGATTTAGAATCATTCAAAATACAACACTGCAGCAGATTTTCTTAAAATAATATTAACTAAATAATGAGCAATAAAATGAAACATTATTTTTTTTTAACAAAATGGGACTATCAGGATCCTAAGCAACAATTACATAACTCAACTCAAGTACATAACTCCCCTACCTTAACAGCAGGTTGATTTCTGCTTCTGTGAGTGTGTGTGTGTGTGTGTGTGTGTGTGTGTGTGTGTGTGTGTGTGTGTGTGTGTGTGTGTGTGTGTGTGTGTGTGTGTGTGTGTGTGTGTGTGTGTGTGTGTGTGTGTGTGTGTGTGTGCGTGTGTGTGCGCGTGTCCGTGTATCGAGATGCAAAGGAACCGTGGAAACACAAGCCACACAGCCCCGTTTGGGAGAAAAGTTGGCTTATGTTTAACACGGCCAACACATTGTCAAACCCCACTCTATTTTCTCACTCTCACTTCACTGTCTCTCACATGCTCTCTCTCTCGGTCACTCCCTCTCTCGCTCTTCCTCTCTCTCTCTCTCTCTCTCTCCCTCCATCTGTGAGTGTGTCAAGCACAGACATCAA
>OLKM01001122.1:47589-70089 GCA_900291075.1 Melanogrammus aeglefinus | reverse complement strand
TGAACCCTGTACGTCTCTAGTTGAAAACTGTCCAGCTTCAAGACCTTGTGTGATGCAACTGACAGCCCGGAGCGTAAAGCTTGACTCTCGTACCAGTTTCCTTTCTCTCGCTAAAGTTTTTTGGGCTTTCTTCTGCCGGCCATTTTTACTTTCCTCATTAGTCCCCTACTCGCTTTCTCAATCTCTTCTCCATCCATTGTCTGAATGTCAGACGGGGTCTTTTCATTGATGTGCCAGACCTTTCTGCTGAAATACCATCTGAGTCACCCAGCGTGCGTGTACGTGTGCACGCCTGTGTGTGGATGTGAGTTATTAGGTGTGTGCACGTTGCATTGTAAACCTGCCCCTTCAACACTTTGGTTTGTTATCATGACCTCTCAGCAAGGAATACCAAAAGGTTTGCTTCCTTAAATCAGGAGCTTTATGGAATGTGTGCCTCCTTCAATTAGGCGCTTCTTCTTTTCCTGCTTCTTGGTTTCTTTCACAGTGACTCCAGAACCCTCTTATCTTTGAAATGTTTTTTCTCCTTTTGTAGAATTTTGATTAATAGCTTCACAGACACACACACACACACACACACACACACACACACACACACACACACACACACACACACACACACACACACACACACACACACACACACACACACACACACACACACACACACACACAAACGTTTTATTTTAATAACCTCAGCAAACTGTAGGATAATTTCTAGACTTTCATATTTGGCAATTGTGCTTTTTTTACCTTTTCACACACACACACACACACACACACACACACACACACACACACACACACACACACACACACACACACACACACACACACACACACACACACACACACACACACACACACACTCAGTCTCAATCGTACTCTCTCACCAATCCACTTACCCATCCACCCCCTGAAACACACACACATCCCCCCCCCCCCCCACACACACACACACACACGCACACGCACACACAAACACACTCAAAACGATTACTCATACTCTTTTCACCATCTCACTCACCCACCCTCGCCCTCCCCTCACACTCACACCCACTCTAACTCACCCACTCTCTGACACACAGGTAAATACGCCATGCGGGATCTGATCCACCGCCTGCCTGGCAGCATCAACAACGGCGGTGGCACCACCACCAGCGGGGGCACGTCGGGGGTCTCCGGGGCGTCCAGCAAGATCATGTCTGACGACACGGTGACGGCGGTGTGCTGTGCGCTGCACGAGGTCATCACCAAGAACATGGAGAACGCCAAGGCCCTGAGGGACGCCGGCGGCATCGAGAAGCTCATCGGCATCGCCCGCAGCAAGGGGGACAAGTGAGTGGCTGTTGTTGTTGTTGTTGTTGTTGTTGTTGTTGTTGTTGTCGTTGTCGTCGTTGTCGTCGTTGTCCTGTTTCACGAGAGCAGCCTTCAGGAGCGTTTTCCGTTGTTTTAGGAGCTAGCGTGATTATCCGTTAAACTTTACACGTTAAACTATATACATAAAGTTTAACCTTAAACTTTATACATAAAGTTTAACGATAGATATTCCGATGTTCAAAACGTACAACGTCAGCTATTTGGTTCCGTACACAAAGCAGTGCACTTTTCTTTACTACAGTCAATCGTTTACCACACCGCGGCATAATAAAACATTGACGTTTTTAATTGAGAGAGAAACAGAGACGGGGGAGCTGGGGGGATTAGTTTGGTTTGAGGTAGCGTTAAACAAATACAACTTATCAGCATGCAGACAAAAATACGTTGAGGAAGAGGGGGAGTGACTGGGTGCTCTTCAGACAGACAAAAACATATTAGCTTGATCAAAGCTAGCTGTACCCTTCACCCCCAATGTAAATCCCATGTGGATAGGCTAGCGCTAAAGAGGCAGGTGAAATCCAAGCACAGAAGCTGAGGAGACTAAGGGCGGAGCCACGGCGGGCTCTCACACTTTCATACCTAAATCAAACATGAGGACTTTTAAATCTCAGCCAATTGAATCACAGTGTTTGGATTTCAACAATATCGCCCTAGCCCTAAAGCAGCCATTTGATTTGCTCAGACAGCTCTGTGGATACGCAGACCAGTAGACTAGCTAAAAAAAAAGAAAATAGCATATAGCAACATAAGAAAAATGTTGCTATATACCCATACAAAGAAAGATATATGGGTTCACTTAGCAAATAGTTCTACAGTTTAATAGACTCACAACAAGGAGCCCATTCTGTCACAGTCCTCCCTTATTTATAGGGCGATTTCTCCGGGTATAAAACATGCTTGTTTTTACTATTCGGTTGAGCAGATGGGTTGGAGGCGGAGAGACATCCAAAGGTTTAATGTCTGGAAGCTGTCTAGCTGGGATGATTTCAGCTTCACCCAGCACGCCTCATAAAAACTTCAGCGTTTACCGGAATAATAAATACCACATTTTAGTTTACTTGTTTATTTTGAATGAGAAATGTACTAACTATATTCTGCTATGAATATTAAGCTACTGCAGTTTGTCATGCCCACAGGCGTGCCGTGTTTATTTGCACACTATGCACACACACTTTTTTGCCAAGCATATGTCGGCGAAAAACAGAGAGACAGACCGACAGAGGTTCATCCTATCGTTGCTCTCTGTAGCTTTTGAGTAGGACTTAAAGGGGTATGCAGCAAACTCACACACTTATAATAAAGTGCAGACCAGCAAGGTTCGAAACCGAGAAACCTTTCGGCTTGCAGCCGAAACCGTTGTCCTTTACAATCAACTGCAACGCGGGAAAAATGACTTTAAATGTAAATGGACTGCATTTATATAGCGCTTTTCTAACCAATTTAAGAAAGTAGGGAGAGGGCTGAGATCCAATCCTATCTTCTCCCTCATACAAAGGGGGGGGGGGGGGGGGGGTATGCCACACTGCTCCAACAGTGTTGAGACGGGTGTCAAAAAAAGGTAACTATATCCCAAGCTCTGTGTGCATAAGTACAGCACATAAGGCGGATTTACCCTATTGCTGCTCCAGCCATCCACCATGACAAGATGACAGCGAACAAAGAATACGGAGTGGCGAGAATAGAACAGGTGGGGGTGGGGGTGGGGGTGGGCGCCGTCCTTACTTATAACTGCCACTGGAAATGGCAGGTCAGAAGTTACAATGACTTCAGGCCCGGTGCTGACGTCACCACACAGCCATATCATCACCGGATTGTTCTTTCTGCTGTGGCAATGACGGGCGAATGGGTGGGGGGGGAGATCGAGGTGAGAGAGGGAGAGCTTAAAGTTCAGAGAGCACACCGTTAAGAATCCGCAGGGAGACACTTTAAGAGCCGAACGATTTTCCCTAATGGTCCTCGTTTTACGTCTGACGGAGCCTGGCTTTTTTTGGGCTGTCCACACCTTTATAATTTAAATTGACCCATTGATCACCTTCACTGGACTATAATGGAGTGTTTTTCACTAACATACATTGGAAAATGTAAGCTGTTAGAGCAAAAGAAGAACACATAAAGAGCAGCATTCAAACGTGAAAGCGGAGAATGACTTTGGCGTGAGTGATTCCACTCACATCACTTTGTTACTGCCTGGGTAATGTAATGTCAGTGAGTATAGTTCTATAAGACACTTGCAGTTCACCTTGTGATTTCCTTTGGTAGTATTTTATGTTAATTTACCTCCATAACTTCACTAAACTGTTATCTCGGACACTACGGGACACTAAAAGCTTCCCCCCTTGTTGTTAGAGAACATTGAACACACATTGAACACAAACCCACCTAATGCATTTTTTCAAGAGCGATGGCTGGGGGCTGGCTATTAGCATAGCAACTTGGGTCAGTTTAAAAGTCATCAGAAAAGTCTTTACTCCGACAGAGAAAATATATTTATTCATTCACCCCAGCCTCAAAGCCGTGACTGATGACGGATGATCTCAAATGTGGACGAACGAGGTGTTTCACTCAAATTAGTTTAGGCCAATCATGCTGCTGGGGGCGGGTATCTGTGCCCACACGGACTGATAACTAAAATAACAGGATCTTCTTCCCAATGTTTTTTCTTTCTCCTTTGCCAACAGCAAAACACAAACTCAGCCGTCTTCAGACAAGTGTCTGGAAAGCTTTAAAATGAAACTCGTTTAGTAGACTTGCTACTGTAGAAATATATTTGTTAAATCCTACTTCTAAATATAGTCTTCTTGCCCTTGCAAATGACTTTCTCTTAGGAAGAATATCTCAAAAACAAAGCAGGAAACAAAAACATGCAATCCACCCTTCACACTTTCAGTTTTTTTTCTTTCCTAAGAAAACTTTCTGTCTTCAGGGCAGGTCACAAGAATTTATTAACATTCTCCATGTCCACATTTTTCTGTGCTGCCGAAAGATGTACTCTCTCCAACTTACAGTCAAATATATCTTACAGTGGGTACATTAGTAAGAGAAAGTTTAAGAACCACTGTTCTCTGGCAAATTAGTTTGTAGTAATGCTAACTCTAGCTCGCTGTGTGTGGCAGACATTCTCCCAAGGTGGTGAAGGCCGCTTCCCAGGTGCTGAGCAGCATGTGGCAGTACCGAGACCTACGCTCCCTCTACAAGAAGGTATGAGACCACCCACCTCTTCTCTCTCACAGAGATAGAGGTGACACACACACACTCTCACTCACACACACACACTCACAAACACACACACACACTCACAAACACACACACACATACAAACACACCTACACACACAAACACACATACACAAACACACACACACACACACACCTACACACACAAACACACACACACACACTTACACACACACACACACACAGAAACACACTCAGACACACAATGTGAAATTTCACAATGGCCACTTTGTCATCGTCATTGTCATTAGTCAGTCGTGTTGTGCCTTTCTATGCCTGTCTAATGTTAATTTAATGAGGAAGTAAAAAGTTCTTGCTCACCCAAGTTGAAATGGACAAATAAATTGTGCAATTTGAAAACCTAGAACAGAATATTTGCAGAATAGAGTAAATTAGAGTATAAATCAATAAGATGCTTAAGATAGAATATATTAATATGTATACAATTTGTTTCTAACCAACATTGCACTTGTATTATATTGCTAATATGTTAACGCCTTCATCCTTTGTCATCTGACATTACCCTAAAGCAAGTTCTCAACCTTAAGTCAGTCATAACCTTTGTTTCCTAAATTAAGTACAATTCCAACACAAAAAAATAGAAACAACCATGTAGCAAATGAGCAATAAACAAAATGCATGTATTCCAAAACTGTGCAGATACCTGTGAGACCCCCAGGGCTTTCTCTAAGGAACTGCTAAATTGTGCCGGGTAAAGGCTTAGTTATGATTGGATGTTGACGCGACGTAATCACCACGCAGTCGCATCGACAGAGATGTGAACCGGTTTTGGTTCTGCGTCAGGTTTACAGTAGCAGGCCTTACTGCTACATCGCCTCGATGCGAGGTTCAAATCTTTGGGGTGCGCACGTCCGGCTCTTGCGGTGGACGCAAGGAGGGTCCGCAAGGACGTAATGGGTCCGTAAACCCCCCTGCTATGCGTCAACGTGGAACCATCACTGCTTCTACGTCCTATGATGCCAGCCAGGTCTTCCCTTTCAAGCGGTCCACCCGCCATCCACAAAGTACCTTTGAATATGTATTTTCTCTCATGGACAAGGTGATGCTATTCTACTGGAGCAGCAATATACTACATCATCTTCAATGTAGATATAGAAAGTTCAGTATGGGAATTGAGCGTGTTAAATCTGCCGGAGAGAGTTTTTATCGAGTTCAGAGCAGCCGCTACAAAGGGGGCTGCTGAAAAACTTTGTCACTTATCACAGAGCGGCAGACAATAGCGGTAATTTCAGCATTTGTTTTGGCTGTCTGAAGAAGTGCTTGTTGCACTGCTTTTGTTCGTTCATAAGCCTGTATGTATTACACTCAATGTTTGAATGATCAGGAAAGTGTTGCCCCCGAGTTTGTGTTTTGTACATCCTTGTGTGTGTGTGTGTGTGAGCATGCATACTCGTAATTTCGTTCTGTCTGTGTGTGTTTGTGTCCATTTGTACATGTGTGTGTATCCACATGTCTGTTGTTCTGTTTGTGTGTTTGCTTGTGTGTGTGTCGTTCGTCTGTGTGTGTTTGTGTCCATTTGTACATGTGTGTGTATCCACATGTCTGTTGTTCTGTTTGTGTGGGGGTGTGTGTGTGACACATCAATGAATATCTGTTTGCCTTAGCACCCTAGGGTGTACTCGGCTCTCCTCACCTGAGAACAAATTAACGTTACAGAGTCCGTCCCGGTAGCACTGCGGCGAAACGGTGACATTCACTTGACAAGAGGGATCGATAATCTGTCCGACCGTCTACAGCAAGTTGTTTTTGTTCCGCATGCACACACACACACACACACACTCCTCGACTCTCCCCGCTTACTCATACAATCGCCGTCAAAACAAAACAAACAACGCAGACGCTAAGGAGATGTTAGCTGCCGATGTAAGATAGCCCTGTAGTCACGCAAACAAAACCGGTACTGTATTTTTTCTAGCCGACTAAAGTCCAAATTTTGCGGTTTCACTCTTGATATACGCACTAAGATATTTCCCCCCCAGAAAAAGTCTGAATTTTGATATAATGCAACACAATGATACCCGCATGCACGCAAGCACAGACACACGCACACACAAACACTTTTCTAATTTTTCCTGTCTGTACGTCATTCTCCTACCTTGAGAAAATATCGAAAGTTCATTTTGAAAAGTCAGCCCTGAATGTGTTCCTTTCACTCGTCAGCAAAGAGGAGACTGAGTGACTCCAGCATTTCTTTATTATCAAGGTTACTTCTAACCATACAGAGCAGAACAGATGCCTAATGGTAATGCTCCCCCCTAACAGAGCTTTTATTTGCAGAACAAAATGGTAAACTATGCAGTCTATTCAGGTGAACATTTCTTGTTAATTTGTTTATTTCTCAGAGGAGAATAAGTGCTGAAATGCGGCGATCGCAAACAAAGAACGCCAACCATGTTGCAATTTTCCCACAGTTTGTGACTGTGTGCCGTTGTGTTGCAGTTTGGGACGTGTGAGTGTGTGTGTGTGTGTGTGTGTGTGTGTGTGTGTGTGTGTGTGTGTGTGTGTGTGTGTGTGTGTGTGTGTGTGTGTGTGTGTGTGTGTCGGTGTGTCGGTGTGTCGGTGTGTGTGTCGGTGTGTGTGTGTGCTTGCGTCTCTGCCCCCATGTGTCCTGGGCTGCGCCACTCAACACCCGAAGGGGATGCCTTTCTCGCGCCCATGTCACACCTGAGTGGCCGATGACATGCATGACGGGACACCCCCCCACCCTGCACACACACACACACACACACACACACACACACACACACACACACACACACACACACACACACACACACACACACACACACACACACACACACACACACACACCCCGTCCTTGCTATGCTTCACGGAAGATGCAAGGTTTCGGTGGTGTTAAAAATAACAAGCCAAGTGCTGGAACACAGACCTCCATCCAGGACATAGCCTGAGCCCCATTGGGAGTTTGTGAGTGAAAAGGGGGAGGCAGTGGAGGAAGGGAGGAAGAGGAAGGAGAGAGAGAGAGGGCAAGGATGGGTTATAGCAGGAGGGGGGGAGGGAGGGAGAAGGAGGGAAGGGACAGAGTGGAGGAAGGGCAGGGGGTGAGGCAGTGTAGAGGGGGGAGGTTGGGAGGGAGGGAGATGGGGAGAGGGTGAGGTAAAGGAAGGGATAGATAAGGGGAGAAAGATTGGGTTGACAGTCAGGAAGGGAAGGAGAGAGAAGGTGAGAGAAAGATGGCAGCTAAGAGAAAATTGAGTGACAAGCTCAATTTTAAGCTCCTGTTGTATGACAGTAGACTTAAACTATTATAGTGTGTATTTTCGTGTATGTGTGTGTGTTTTTGTGCAAGTGCCTGCATGTGTGTGTGTGTGTGTGTGTGTGTGTGTGTGTGTGTGTGTGTGTGTGTGTGTGTGTGTGTGTGTGTGTGTGTGTGTGTGTGTGTGTGTGTGTGTTGTTTTGCACATGCCTGAATTTGTGTGCGTGTGTGTGTGCATGTGCACGTGTGTGTGTGTGTGTGTGTGTGTGTGTGTGTGTGTGTGTGTGTGTGTGTGTGTGTGTGTGTGTGTGTGTGTGTGTGTGTGTGTGTTGTGGTGTGTGTGTGTGTGTGTGTGTGTGTGTGTGTGTGTGTGTGTGTGTGTGTGTGTGTGTGTGTGTGTGTGTGCATTCGACAATACCTTGTTAAGCTAGGTCTAATTAGAGGTTATTCATTTATTCAGGCAGCTATCTGACATTCTCAATCTTGGCAAATTGAGAAACAACAAACAAAAGACAGCGCACTCTGCATCAGGTACACCTACCACTCGTCCCGTTCATCAGTTTTTTAGTATTAACACCGGCTCCCGTCTCAATGAAAGGTAACCAAGCCTCTTTGCGTGGCCATCAGTCACGATACCACTTACCCACTAATCGCTAGACTATTTGAGTGAAGAACGAGGGCTCTAGGTGCCGTTTGAGATTCCGGGGCCCCTAATGTTCCCTGTCGCCGTGACAACGGCCGGGCGCGTCGGTGCCACAGAAGGGCGAGTCGGCCCTGCAGCGTTCGCGCTGTGTCCTCGCCTCGTCTCCCCTCCCCACCGTGTTACTCTCACTATTTCTGTTTTGCTGTCATGCAGTTGGAACAGAAGTTGTGACAACATGGAGGGCCAGGGGGTGGTGACTCCAACCGCACGTCTTTAATCACTGTTGCCGGGTAACGGTCCAGTCACAGCGGTGTGAGCGGTGTTATTTATACGGTGATTGATTTGTCGAACAAAATGTTGCGCTGCAACTTTTAATGACTGCCAGCCAAAACTTTTGATTGAAATTGTTTACATTTTTTAAAAGGATTTTAGAAGAGTGAAAGGAATCTGCAAACAGCTCAATTGATTTCAGCTGGATTTTTGTTTGCCTCAAAATCGACTTGGTACAGTGATCACAAGACAGGACAACTATTTTGGACCTAAAAGGTATTGCAGCAGTTCAAACGCTTTTAGAGGTTTTGCAGGTTAAAAGGGGAAAGTAAAGCCTGGTTTTTTCCTGGAGAACCTCTGTCCAGAAGATTCAGAAAGTGTTATTTGAGGAAACATTTTAGTCAACAATATCACAGAACTGTTCACCAGCACTTTGTGAGTGACCCAGTTTTCACCTGAAGAAAGTTATTTTGGTGTTGAAAAAATAGTAGAAAAATTACCTACCTCTTGTCGTAGGACATTCCTATCTCTGCGACTGACGGATGGATGGAAAAAAGGCAGTTCTTTGGTACTTCGTCTCATTCACAGTGGGTAGGAGACAGAGTTACCAAACGTCAAGTTAGAGGATTCACACATTTAATTTTATCACACCAGTCCAGAGCTAAGTCCCCAAATAAAGTGACTGAACTGCTAGCATCGCTGCGTGACATATTAGGGAATCCTGTTAGTCTGCAATCCAAACATGGATTAGCATAGAGAGTGGAATGGGATTCAGGACTGGGCACAGCGTGTTAAGTATAAGAAGGGACGAAAAAAAAAGAGGCTGGGAACAATGGAAACAAAGGAAAAATGGTTGTTGCGGTTATGAATAAGTCAGATTAGCGCGTGTCTGTTTGTGTCCCTTGAACGGAAACACACATGTACACACCGGTACACGCACGCACACACACACACACACACACACACACACACACACACACACACACACACACACACACACACACACACACACACATGCACAACACACACACACACAGAAATACATGCAAACACACACACACACACATAAACACATACACAAACAAGATAATCATATAGGAATAATATTTTTGACAAATGACCTATTCTTCCATACAGTCCACGCACACACACACACACACACACACAACACACACTGTATGTTTACGGCAAAACACTTTGTCATATTTCTTTCCTTTGTCGTTTTTAGCTGCCCCCCCCCCCCCCCCCCCCTGGTCTCTTGACCATGCACAAATGATTCGAACAGACACACACACACACAAACACACACACACACACACACAATTGCATACGAAAATACATACATGTGTGTGTGTGTGTGTGTGTGTGTGTGTGTGTGTGTGTGTGTGTGTGTGTGTGTGTGTGTGTGTGTGTGTGTGTGTGTGTGTGTGTGTGTGTGTGTGTGTGTGTGTGTGTGTGTGTGTGTGTGTGTGTGTGTGTGTGTGTGTGTGTGTGTGTGTGTGTGTGTGTGTGTACCGTGTGTGCATGTGTGTGTCTGCCTGTGTGCAAGTGTTTGTTACAGTGTGTGCGTGTGTGTCCATATGTAGCCCCCCCTTCTATTTTCCTCTTGATTCAGTTCTTGTCCTGATTACGGCAGAATTGTTTGGATTAGAAGCGGAGTGTGCTTTTGGGGGCAGCCACTGAATTGAAGAAGCTCTCTGCTTGACTCTCCTCTCCTCCTCCTCCTTTCACATCTAACAACGCAGTCCGTCAGCATTCATCTCTTTTATGCAACAACAAAAAAAAAATGCACGTGTGCAGAATATTCAATACATTACAGCCCTTCATTCTCATATACATCGACTGAGGTGTTTAAGTGCAGCGCGGCTTACAGTGAGCACCTTTTGAAATGATGATTTCCATTATTTATTTATTTTTCGGTTTCATACCGTTGAAAGAAGTATATCAGTGATTGCCTGAGACGTAAAGAGTGTAAAGGTGAAGTCCAGTCCTTTGTAGACAGGGGGGCCGCCAGATATGTACTAATAATAAATAAACTAGCAGGTGGAGGGTGGGGGGGGGGCGGGGGGGGCTTGTGCACAAGCCATCGTTTGTAACCTTTCACAGCCTGTTTGGCATGGTCCTTTACAAACAAGACACTGGCACGTATGTAGACACTGGCACGTATGTAGACACACACACACACACACACACAGACACACACACACACGTGCAAATGACAAACACACGATTACTTGGGGGGGGGGGTTGTAATCTGTTTTTACCTCTGGTCTCCGACCTTCAAGCAACTGACAGTAATGAGATCAACTGGCACGTGGGTTGCCTGGCAACCCCCTCTCTCTCTCTCTCTCTCTCTCCCCCTCCTCTCTCCCTCCGACTCTGTATTTTCATCTCTTCCTTTCCCTTTCTGGATCTTTCTACTTTTCTCCTTATCTCCTAATTTCCTTCCCTGGTCTGAAGATTGTTTTCTTTGTATGCTTCTACTGCTATCCTTCTCCCAGTTCTCCCTTCTCTCTCATTCCAGTCTATTCCACCGACACCACCACCCTCCTTAACACTGCCACCATCATCATCATCATCCTCATCCTCATCATCATCATCATCATCATCATCATCATCGCCTTAACCAACACCTCTACCACTATCTCCACCACCTGCACCAACGCCTCTAACCACCAACACTATCAGCACCACACAAAAACCATCTCCGTCACCTCGACTTCAACAACCTCCTCCACCACCAACCTGTACAACCACCCCCCTCCTCCACAAATAACGACACCCACCACCTCCACCACAGCCATCACCCACCACTACCACCACCTCAGTCATGCCCACCGCCACCAGCACGGCGCTGTAAAGCTGGGACGTTTGAGTACGTCTCTATTATCTGTCGCCTGACTGACGCTTTGCTTCCCCCGTCCGGAGGTAGCCAATTATTTTAATGCTAAATGGAATTTTGTTCCGGCTCACTTGGTGTTGTTGACTCTCGTAATCCACACACACGCTAAAAAAAGGAAGCTTTGTTCCAATCACCGCTAAACTAATACAGATACAAAGCCGGTGGCTTTGCATGTAATTACAGTATGCACGTGAAATTAGTTGTATTGTGGCACACGCTCCTTTATTCCTCTTTCCAAGGACGGTGGAGTAATTGCTAATCCGCCCATTGATGTCTGTGTGTTCTGAGTTGTGTGGGGTGCGGGTGTGAATGCAAGCGCGTCTGTAAACACCCCGTTGAGCACTCTCCTACGTTTATTGATCCGTATGTTGACGGGCTCACCGTTGCTGTTGTCTGCAAACAGTTTCTGCGTTGTTTTAAATCGGTCTGATGTCAGCGATCCGTCATCGTCGTGTAAGCCTTTACTCTGATACGTCACCACAACAGTGAGTTAGCGGACCCACACAACAACAGCGCGGGTAAAATAACAACATTATTTTAGCAGAAGGGACAGTAAACCGAGGGAATGTCGTTTGCAAATGGAATTAAGAGGAAAGAATTGACGTACTTTCATATTAGAGGTGAGAGAGATAGTTTGAATGATATCACTACAATTACGACATTTGGCAGACGCTTTTATCCATATCGACATCGGTTAATACACACATTGACACACCGACGGCAGAGTCAACCATGCAGGACCAATGCCAGCCAGCTGGTCAGGAGAGGTTAGGGTCAAGTGTCACGCTCAGGGACACATCGAACACTCAGCTAGGAGGAGCTTACAAGAGAACTACTCTACCTCCTGAGCTAAGCCCACCCTTTTCACCCTTCCTCAATATTTCATTTGTAGGTGTTAAGTTCCTTGATTTACTGAAACCAACGACCAGATATGCTTTTCATTTGAATCATGGTTCAAGAAAAGACGCCATCCATGGTCCACATATTAGATCACATTATAAGTTAAAGAAAAAGTTTAGTTTTATTTCGAACAAACTTTAATTACAGCAATTTAAAAAAAAATCTGATCACAAATAAATCATTTGCTGCAAAAAAAAAAATATTGTAGGTAAACTAAAGACACTATAGTCTTGGAGATAATTGTATATAACTTGAATTTATACAAGGTGTGTGTGTAATTCTCCCCTTCTTCCAGGACGGCTTCTCCCAGTATCACTTCGTGGGCTCTGCCTCCACGATAGAGAGAGATCGACAGAGACCGTTACTCGTCTTCAAGGACCCCCTCCGTCTCTCCCGTCAGGAACTCCCCCAACAACCGCTCCGGTGAGTGCCAGCCTCCTCTTTGTGTGTGTGCTGTGTGTGTGTGTGTGTGTGTGTGTGTGTGTGTGTGTGTGTGTGTGTGTGTGTGTGTGTGTGTGTGTGTGTGTGTGTGTGTGTGTGTGTTGTGTGTGTGTGTGTGTGTGTGTGTGTGGTGTGTGTGTGGGGGGGGGGGGGGGTGTAAAATGGCATAGAGAGTAAGTTTGTGTGTTGCCACTCTAACTTATTGTCACACTTTATAACTTAAGCTGGGAGCATCAAATCATACAATCAAAACGGGAGTCGCTTCAAAAGTGCTGCATGAGCAAGTAACAAAAAATAGAATAGTACACAGACTGCCGAATAGCCATAGGAAGCAGTAGTTGGTTAAGTATTTTTTTGTATCTAGCGGTATAGTGAATAATAAGCCTGACTTCGCCAGACCAGTGAGAAAATGCAAAGAAGTCTGGGACCTCTAGGTTCATTTTTCAATTTTTCCTTGTCAACGGCACAGACCAAAAGTACTCTGGACGCAATTGGATAGACCTTCAAGCAATCATGGCAATTAAACGTGTGACAGAGCTCAGCGACGCAACAAATACCACAAACCTTCTTTCTTGTCAGAAAAAGCTTTTAAGTTCAGTTGTTGTTCTTCTAAAAAAAAATTCTATCCAGTTCATTATTATCGGTCCACCAACGGAATCAACAGACTGTTCCACGTCAATGGCAGCCATCTTGGTATTTACGAAAAAAATCCTCTATGGCGCACCTCTGTGTAGTCATCGTGTCAAACCCACCCAATACTTGATAAACGGTTGTGATTGGCCCGACCCAGGCCAGTTTGACGGGAAATCAGTATGAACAGATAAAGAAAACAAAGCAAATATAACACAAGCTTGTTGATTATTCTTGTTCTTAGGCTACTGCATTCTAGTAATATTGCTGAGATGGTACAGCCCATTAAGTTTGTTGCACAAGAGAGTTTAGTCGCCAGATGTTTCTTGAAGTTCGGTTAGTGATTCTGTAGATTTCATCGAGCTAGGCAATGCATTGCACCGACGAGATACCACACACCGCCGATTGCAGACTCCCTAAGTGTACTCCACACTGAAGACACAGAGTGTGCTTTACCTTGGTCGCATTGATAGAGGCGATCATCAGTGCTTAACAGTTTTGGCTTAAGAAAAGCCTTCAAACCACAAACTGAAAACCCATTGCTGAAGCGCTATCAACATTTCTTTCCAATCAAAGTGAAGATCAAAACAACAAGTTGAGTCAAAACAGTGTTCAGGGTCGCGGCGCTACCGCAGTCCTCAAATACCTTACTCCGCCTTCCTCCGAGTTAGCATAGTCTATTGCGCATTGGCATTGGCATAACTCTAACTTCCAATGGCCTTATCGCAAAAGTGTGATTAAAGTTAGCTTTTAGCGTTAGCTCCGTGGCCTTGCAGCTTTCGCAATGGACGCATTACCATTCCCTGCTAGCATTAGCGCGCGGAGAGCCTTGAGCAGTGCTTTCTCCACAGCGGCTTTAGTGGGCTGATGAGGCAGAAAAGTACTTTTCCCTCTCCTCTGGCTTAGCAGAGCCTTCAAGGACCCCGCTGAAGGAAAGGGGGGGGAGGAGAAAAAACAGAGATAAATTATGACTCAGAAAAAGAGAGAAGGAGCAGAATCATGAAGAGATAAAGGAAGAGCAGGAAAGCGAGGAAGACGAAGAGAGAGAGAGAGTGCGCATGAAAGAGGGAGAAAGAGGGAGAAAGGGAGAGAAAGTAGAATGCAGCACATGAGACTGGAGCGGAGGAGATTCAGGAAATGTTGACAAGGGAGAGAGAGCAAGACAGGGAGAGGCAATGGAGGTACATGCATGCATGCCCGTGCTTGCGCATGCCGTACGCTCGTATCTCTCCCTCCGCATGTCACATTGCGATTCAGCCCCTCAGAGATGGATCAAAGGAGAAGGACAGAGAGAGAGAGAGAGAGAGAGAGAGAGATATGATGGAAGTGGAGACACGCTGGCAGAGGAATAATAGTCTTAGTCTGAGGGACAGAAACAGAGGAGAAGAGAGGGAAAGAGAGAGGGAGAGAGAGACAGAGGGGGGGGGGGAAGAGAGAAATGGAGGGAGGTAAAGGGAGAGAGAGAGGGAAATAGGGAGACCTTTCCATAGTACCCAGGGATCTGCAAGGCTTTGTTCTGATAGCACTCAGAGCTAGTCTCCTGGGCTCCTGGGTTATTCGATGACCACAGGCTCTCTCTCTCCTCTCTCTCTCTCTCTCTCTCTCTCTCTCTCTCTCTCTCTCTCTCTCTCTCTCTCTCTCTCTCTCTCTCTCTCTCTCTCTCTCTCTCTCTCTCTCTCTCTCTCTCTCTCTCGCTCGCTCTCGCTCTCGCTCTCGCTCTGTCTCTGTCTCTCGGTCCCTCCAGTGACCTTATCTCTGCCCAACTGATGCCAGTTGCCTTGTTCTCTCAGGGTGTCTGTGTGAGGGACATCCAGCACCGCAAACCAAAT
The DNA here is from genome assembly GCA_900291075.1 of Melanogrammus aeglefinus. Lineage (NCBI taxonomy): Eukaryota > Metazoa > Chordata > Actinopteri > Gadiformes > Gadidae > Melanogrammus > Melanogrammus aeglefinus. Next base: position 54,623 of record OLKM01001122.1, on the reverse strand, counting down.
CATTTCTTTTTTTTCCCCCTTTTTTTTATCCAGGCCAAAAGCTTAATAATAAAGTCCTAAGCAGCCCTTCAACTCCCCAAACTATCGGTGCGGTCCTGTCAAACAGAAATAACATGCTTCTGTGTTTGTGATTTCTGTGATTTCACTCCATTGTGATTAATTCACAACTTCATTATTTAGAATGTGACATTGGACAGGGTAACAAGCAGCCCACATGGACAACGTTATTCAGCTTAAGAGTGGCTGCTTAATGTGACCTCCTTCCTGAGTGTTTGAGGTAAATGTTTAGCTAAGCAAATGGGGCTAATGCTCAAGTAGGAAGGATCCGGGCGACTGGATGTGTCCAGATTATGGTGAATGACTAAGCATTTAAAGTGTGGGGAGAAGGGAGATTACATTACATAATGACGCATAGCAACTGTGAAGTCACTGTGTGTGTGTGTGTGTGTGTGTGTGTGTGCGTGCGTGCGTGCGTGCGTGCGTGCGTGCGTGCGTGCGTGCGTGCGTGCGTGCGTGCGTGCGTGCGTGCGTGCGTGCGTGCGTGCGTGCGTGCGTGCGTGCGTGCGTGCGTGCGTGCGTGCGTGCGTGCGTGCGTGCGTGCGTGCGTGCATGCATGTGTGTGTGAGGGACGAGCATGTGTTTGCATATGCACAAGAGTGAGTGTGCATGTGTGGGTAGTGTGTGGTGGAGAGTGAAAATTGATATAGAAATACGAACATGTTTGACATTTTATGCACTGCTTAAGTTGTGCCATCCAGCATTTTTGCAGGGAGAGTTTTCTACCCCTGTTAAAATAGCCTGAGTTGATGCTGTAGCCTAACAAGATTAAGGTGACACATGATCACCTTAACAACCAACAAATGTTTACCCTGCCATGACAGCATTCTGTGAGAACAGTCAACTCACTCAAAACCCGCCCCCCTGGGGAAGTGTGTCTGTGTGTGTGTTTGTCATGAGGATGTGTGTGTGTCAACAGGATATGTGTGTATGTGTGGGTCTGTTTGTTGGTGTGTGTGTGTGTGTGTGTGTGTGTGTGTGTGTGTGTGTGTGTGTGTGTGTGTGTGTGTGTGTGTGTGTGTGTGTGTGTGTGTGTGTGTGTGTGTGTGTGTGTGTGTATCTGTGGGGAGGTTGATTATTGCTACCTGAGGTCTTATAACATGCTGTTGGAGGTGACCCTGATTGCTGACAAGCCTAAATAATGACTAATGACTGCATCTTGGAAGAAACACACACACACAGACACATGCATACACGCCCACTTGCAATCACATACACACAAAAAGGCTGTTATGCTCATTATTGTGTGTGTGTGTGTGTGTGTGTGTGTGTGTGTGTGTGTGTGTGTGTGTGTGTGTGTGTGTGTGTGTGTGTGTGTGTGTGTGTGTGTGTGTGTGCGTGTGTGTGTGTGTGTGTGTGGTGTGGTGTGTGGTGCGTGTGTGTCGTTGCTTAGCGAGCGCCCCAGCCTCCCCGCGAGAGATGATGAGTTTGAAGGAACGCAAGATGGATTACGACTCCACGGCAACCAACGCTGGTTTCCATAGCAACAAAGGAGAACACACATCCCGCAAAGACGCCATGGCAGGTGGTGTGCGAGGAGATACCTGTTTATGTGTGTGTGTGTGTGTGTGTGTATGTGTGTGTGTGTGTGTGTGTGTGTGTGTGGAGATACCTGTGTGTGTGTGTGTGTGTGTGTGTGTGTGTGTGTGTGTGTGTGTGTGTGTGTGTGTGTGTGTGTGTGTGTGTGCGTGCGCGCGCGCGCGTGCGTGCGTGCGTGTGTGTGTGTGTGTTTAACTTGGCTATATTTTCCATGTTCTGCACATTGATATTCTTCACTCTGTTTATTATCTCTTTTTCCCTATAAATGAGTTTATATTTCTCATGTGGGCCATTCGGCCACACATCGCACTAGTGTGCAATTAAGCCACTGCGGCATTCAACTTATTAGCGACAAGCTAATTGTCAGGCTCATAATGGGAAGGCGCTAGCTTTTTGACACTAATTATATTTTTTGTAACTAAGCTGCATTTTGGCTTTTTGTATCGGCCTTAGTCTAACATGAACAGTGAACCCTTTTTGCTGGAATGGCGAGGTATATTCATTATTCGCATTAACCGCATTTAGTGGTAGTACCTCAAGGTGGTTCTCCCTCTTTCCTCCAGTGTCTTGTGGCGCCTCTACATTATTCCGCAACTCTTACTTGACTGCCAGCGATGAAATCAAACAAAATCAGGTGAGTTCCAATTGCAGAATCAGAATCGCATACAGTTATACAGTGCACACACACAAAAACACATACACACACACAATCAATAACCAGTCCAATAACTGTGAAAGAAAATGTCTGAGAACATTATCGAATACCTAGACACCTTCCAACAGATGAAAGCCGAATAGAAAAAGTACACACAACACACAAACACACACTATTGTGATAAGAGGCACAGATCTCTATAAGATCTCTAACCCCAACACCTGCCTTTTAGAAATAAACTCATACACTCACCAACGGAGCCAAAAGTGTGGCCAATTAAAAAGTTAATCTTGGCTATACCGTTGTGCTAATGATCTATTAGGGTTGAACAGATGTCCTCAGAGAAGGGTCCAGGACACTAAAAAAGCAACAGAAAAACCAGCAGAGGATATTCTCGAAGTAGAACGTCGAATGTTGGCGTGTGTCGAAACACGCTGTTGCTAGACTCTTATGGAAGGCGTCCACATATTTGCAAGCACTCAGTGGTTTGAGGATAGAATCAATGCCCCCCCCCCCCCCCCCCCCCCCAGGTACCTGCATGCATGTGACAGTGGATAAGAGGGTTCACGGCCTGGTTCCACCCAGCCGTTTCTCTCCACAGCCTTTCACCTGAATTGCCTGCCTTCCAAGCGCCTTAACTCCCCTCCCCCCAACCACCTGTTCCTCTCCTCCTCGCCCTCCACCGCTCCACCTCCCTCCACCTCCTCCACCCCACCTCGCTCCACTCAACCACATCAAACGCCCCCCCCCCCCCCCCCCACCACCCAACCCTTTTTTTCCACTTCATTTTCCCCGCACCTCTTGAAACATATCATGTCACGACCCCACCTCCTCTCTCCCTCCACCCCCCCCCCCCCCCCCACCCCCCCACACACACACACACCACCCCCACCCTCTCACACAACACCCAACACCACCTCCTCCAGGTCCCAGCCCAGCCCTGTGTCGGCCCGCCGCTCTCCGTGCAGGACGTCCCGCCGGCGGCCCTACTAAAAGACTACGACCCCTACCCTCCCCCTCCCTCCTTCCCCCAGCCGCAGCCCCCGCTGCCGCAGGCCGGCCCCCAATACCAGCTGCACCACGGCCTGGGCCGCAGCCTGGACGACGGCGGCTGCTACTACGAGGAGACGCAGCAGCAGGGCGGAGGCGTCGGCGGAGGCCCCCTGCAGCCCCCCGCCCACCCCCCTCCGGCCAGCGCCGCCAACGCCGTCGCCCCCCCTCCGCAGCCGCCGCTGCCCCAGCAGCCCCAGCCCCCGCAGCCCCAGGCGCCGGCCCAGCCCCAGGTGCACCCGCCGCCGCCGCCGCAGCAGCAGCAGCCCCTGCCGCCCCCGGGGGGCGCCGCCGCCAGCGGACCCCCGCGGGACCCCCGGGAGGACCTGCGCATGCACCTGGGCCTCAAGTCCACCGGCAACTACGTGGACTTCTATTCGGCGTCGCGGCCGTACAGCGAACTGAACTACGAGACCAGCCACTACCCAGCTTCCCCCGACTCCTGGGTCTGAGGGCCGGCCGGGGGCCCTCGTGGAAGGGGGGGGGGGGTGATGGGGGGGAGTGGGAGGGGAGGGGGGGGGTGAAAGGGATAGGGGATAGGGGCAGTGGCGGGGTAAGGGTGTGCGTGTGTGTGTCAGGCAGACAGGAGTTAAAGGGTGTTTTTTTTTTGTTTCAGTTCTTGAGGGTCTTGATCAACAGCAACACAGAATTACGGTGGTGGGGTGGGGGGGGGGGGGGGACTGAGGCCAGTGTGCTTTACAGAGAGAGAGAGAGATGCAGCCAATGGCAGCAGGAGGTTCCATAGTAGGCGGGGCTAGAGAAACTTAGAAAAAAGGAGACAGAGAAACTGTGCATGTGCATGCCAACATGTTTTAGTTTTTACTTTATTTCATCTCTTCCCAAATAGTTCCATTAGCCCAGGAAATGGATTATAAGAAGCTCCTGAAAGATATGAAAGAGTCGTTTATAGAAAATAATATAGTAGTAGAGAAGGAAACAGAGAGAGAGGGAGAGAGATAGATATATAGAGGGGGAGCACACAGAGATAGGGAGAGGGGGTGGACAGCACAGGGAGAGAGAGAGACAGAGAGAATCGGAGGGAGAGAGTGAGTGACTCCCTCAGGGCAGAAGGGAGATGGGGTCACAAAATATTGAGATGAGAGAGAGAGACAGAGACAGAGAGAGAGAGAGAGAGAGAGAGAGAGAGAGAGAGAGACAGACAGAGACAGAGACAGAGAGGGAGAGCAGTCACTAGGTGTGGGAAGGGGCCTGATCTTTTTTTTCGGTGGCAGGAAGGGGTGGGAAGGGGCAGGTGGATTGGAGGAAATGGAAAGAGAAAGATAAAAACGAGTGGACAGTAGGGGCCAGCCTCAGAAGCCTTTCAGAAGGTCAGGGACCAATTAAAGCACAGGTTTCTCCTGAGATGAGCGCATATCAGGAAATTGAGGCAGATTTGCTGGCGAAGGGGCCACCCCTGCAGACAAAGGATTGTATTGCATTTTCCTTCTTTTTTATTTTTTTCAAAACCGATCTTGCAGCCACCCAAGGCTCATTTTTTTTTTTGCTGTATCTTTCTTCACAGGGTGTCACCTTCAAGACGGTCAACATTACACATTTTCAGGGTTCTGTTGCTCATTTTTCTAGAGGGCTTCTTATTTGTTCCTTCTTTATATGAAAAAAAATAACAACCCTGCTTTGCGGCATTTTTGTGTGAACATTTCAGAGTGTGTAATATTACATATATTGTCGGATGGACCCTGAGGATTTCACCATTGTGATTTTTTTATATAAGTTGTATACAAAATTATACATCAACAACGCTGAGAAGCTGAACCAGGCAGAGAAGAGCGTCAATCCCTCTCTTACCCTGATGTGTGTACGTACGTCAAGACACACTTCACGCTCCGTCCCGGAGGGCAGGCGGTGGAAGAAAGACCTGCAGTGTTTTCTTTTCCTCATGAAGTGACGTACATTGTGGTCTCGTTTCCAAGAGTCTAAAAAGACTGTCCACCGTCTCGTCCAGGAAGTGCTTTTATTTTTTCTCATCAAAAAAAGATTCAAACTACGTCGCGGGTTTCTTCTGTATTTTTTTTAATTTGAGGACACCCGGTTCATTTTACCCGTCATGACTGCCGCAGAACGGTCAGTCAGAAAAACCACCAACCCCACCAACAACGCCATTGCCGTATTCGTCGTCATCGTACAATGCACTGTACAGCGTAGAGAGAACAGAGAGAATCCTACCAGAGCAGAGAGCCACGTAGAACGAGTTGACGTGCGTGACACAAACACGACGGAGCCCTAGAGGAGTGGTTCAAAAATATGCTGATAAAAAATAAGGGGAAGCTTCTGTGGAAGGTTCTGGACCACGAGTGAAGAAGCGCCCTCTCTGGTTTCTAACTGTCTTTTGGTTTTCGGTTCGGTGGGTTTGGTTTTTCTTGTGTTTTTTTTTTAAAAGATCCGGATGTGCTTAAAAGTCAAGCTTTGGGGGGGGGGGGACAATCGCCTCTGATAAATGTACAGACCTGCCTCTCTGTGTTAGTTGAGCGCACCTGTGTTTGATTGCGAGTGTGTGAGTGTTTGTTTGTGCCTGTGTGCACGTGTGTATGTGAGTTGTGTGCACGAGTGTGGGACGCCACACATCATGTGGCCTATGTGTGCACACGTAAGCTAGAGCGAGGGTATCTATGCATGCATGTGTATAGTTTTGTGTGTGTGTGTGTGTGTGTGTGTGTGTGTGTGTGTGTGTGTGTGTGTGTGTGTGTGTGTGTGTGTGTGTGTGTGTGTGTGTGTGTGGTGTGTGTGTGCGCGTGCGCCCCCGTCGGGGTGTACGTGCGCGCGCCTTCCTGTAAAAAAAACAATGTGTCCCAGCTAGGCACTCAACCTCTTATTGACCCCTCTAACCCCCTGTCCAATTTCCAGTGAGCTAAAAAAATATCTCTTGAATTAATTGTGGATACAAGAATCATAAATTCTCTCTCTCTAAATAAATAAATAATATATATATATATATATATATATATATGAATATAAATATATATATATATGAATATAATTTTTATGTGCAGATGTCAGTGTCACGAAAAAGTGTTTGATGAGGAACAATAAAAAAAGATGTGATGTACGAGAGCAGTCTTAATCACTTGTGGAAACTGCAGACTGGTTTCCATCCTCTCCCCCTCCTCTTCACCTCCTCCACCCCCCCTCCCCATCCCTCCCCTGACCCCCACTCCCATCCCCCGTTATCCAACCAAGATGAAGAGAAATCCCACCTGAAGTTGTTCGGGCTCTGGTGTGAACTGTGTGTGTATCGTGTGTCCATGCTTCTTAGATGAACCCCCCTGCGGAGCATTCTTGAACACAATGGAAAAAATAAAAAAAGACCTTTGCAATCAAGTCCCGTCGTCACTGAGTTTTTGTAAACCAATCGCCTGCGGTTGTTATCTCGTTATGATTCTATGAATACCAGAATGTGGGGGTGGGAGTGCAATTGTTTCTGTGTTAAATTCCTCACAATAGCATCGATCTCAAAGCCACATAAGCATTTCAAGGGAAACAACGTGAAAGATATTAAATGCTCATTAGATATTAGAATGTTATGATGTTTATTTAATGGTTTCCCAGACGGCCGTAGAGCCAGCGGCAGCAGGGGTGATGTGTTGCAGCCTGGAGAGCCAGGATTAGTCATGAAGCAAAGCAACGAGAGGGAGAGGGTCTGGTTAGGAGGGGAGTGTTGAGAGCCCACGAGAGTGAGAGAACGTGACATAAGGTTGATGATTTTTGAACGTGTAGG